>JABJVR010000068.1:225410-246964 GCA_025773905.1 Chitala chitala
ACAGCAACAGCAGCTCCTGCAACAGCAGCAGCCACAGCAACAGCTGCTCCTGCAACAACAGCAGCCACAGCAACAGCAGCTCCTGCAACAGCAGCAGCCACAGCAACAGCTGCTCCTGCAACAACAGCAGCCACAGCAACAGCTGCTCCTGCAACAGCAGCAGCCACAGCAACAGCAGATCCTGCAACAGCAACAGCCGCAGCAACAGCATATCCTGCAACAGCAGCACCCGCAGCAACAGCTGCTCCTGCAACAACAGCAGCCACAGCAACAGCAGATCCTGCAACAGCAACAGCCGCAGCAACAGCAGATCCTGCAACAGCAACAGCAGCCAAAACAGCAGCAAGAGCAGCTGTTGCAACAGCAGCAACAACACCCACAACATCAACAGCAACCACATCCCCAACAGCAGCAGCTCCAGCAGCACCAACAACAGCAGCAGGAACAGCAGCAGCAGCAGCAGGAGCAGCAGCAACAAAATCATCCTCATACTTACCCAGGTTCTCCCCATACAGCCAAATATCCAAAGACTGTCAACCATGCAGAACCTTTTCAAAGCACTTCCCAGTTAACAAACACAGTATACCCACAACCTCCATCATCTGCTACCTGTTATCCTGATACTCTCCATTTACCAAACACTTGCCTAAATGATCCAAACCCTGCAAACTGTTATCCTGGTAATCCATTGAACTCCACCAGCCTTTATTCAAGATACCAGGCCAATGGGAACATGCCTATGGATAATTTCCGTCCACATTATGGCTCAAACCCCAAGCACTTTGACATGTACCGGATACAAAGGCCCCAGTTGTTCACACAGCAACAGTACAGTGCCCATCAGTGCTTTGGTGTCAGCTTCCCTTCCCATCCAGGTTTACAGGTCAACGGCTACAGCAGCTGCAGCACTAAACCTTCCAACCATCCCTTGGCTTGCCCACAGTACACCTCCGATGGCAGCCCAGATCCTCAGTTTCTGGAGGCAATGTCTCGGCCCCCTCGGGGTCAGTCAGGTACAGACTACACCACTATAGTGAGCATAGGCAAAGAACGTGATGCATATCCTTGCCTTTCCCAGAATCAACCTCAACTCTTTTCTCCAGATCAAGATGCCCTTTATATGCAAAACAAATCTGATATTAACTTGCATAGCACTAATGGGATTACTCAGGTGCCTCCACCGCAGGCTCACGAGTGTCTCAATCCTACACAGCCAGGTCTGGGGCCATCCAGTGTTCAGAAAGCTGAGGTAAAACAAGAGCCTGGTGTGCAAACCCCAGCCTGCAAGGAGCAAGAGGATGTATGGTCAGACAATGAACACAACTTTCTTGATCCAGAGATTGGGGGCGTGGCAGTGGCCCCCAGTCATGGTTCCATCCTCATTGAGTGCGCCAAGCGGGAGTTGCATGCCACAACGCCGCTAAAGAACCCCAACCGGAACCACCCAACTCGCATCTCACTTGTCTTCTACCAGCACAAGAATATGATTGAAGCCAAGCATGGTCTGGCACTGTGGGAGGCCAAGATGGCTGAAAAGGCCCGGGAGAAGGAGGAAGATGCTGAAAAGTATGGCACTGAGGGCCCGCCAACCAAAAGTAAGAAAGCGAAGCGGGAACATTCCGATTCAACGGGGCTTGGCGAGCCCCCATACAAGCGCTTCATCCAAACCCTCACTCAGAGGTCCATGTCGTGCACAACAAACACATATGTCAACACAGCTCCCTATGCCTTTTCTAAGGTAACAGGGCCTTACAACTTTTTCATTTAGAGTTTTGTTCAGGTTTACAGCAACCAAATGCAGAGGCGCCCCTTGTGCAACAACAGGTGCTGTGACACATAAAGACCTCAGCATCGGCAGCCACAACCCACATAAAAAGCATGTTTAAAGGGAGTGGTAGCATCTGATGAAATACAGTTTGATGAAAAGGGTTAAATATGTTTCAAACACTGTAGAATTAACAAAATATGTTCAGTTACATGTCAGGTCATTCACCTTTACCAAAACCTTTATTAACAGCTCTACAGCAGTATTTATTTAGATTTTGTTACCTTTATAACACACATACTGTACAAAGCCTCTGGTGCTTCACGTCCTATACATAGGGATGTATATTACTGGAAAAAAAGTTCAATTTGGTGGCTTTAACGTTATAAATCCGTAGATATCCTAACAAATTGAAATGATGTAAAGTTCTGATTTTGGACTACCTGATTCATGGTGCTACAACTTAGTGTCTTTAACAGAAAACTTGCCTTCATATTGAATGAACATCTGTTTGTATTTTACTTTTTAAGGTGAACTAGCAATTATTTTGGATGTTTTCTACAGTTTATAGATGGAAATTGGAAGTATCTTAATTTGCAAATTACAATTTTGTAACAGTCAAGTGTTATAAAGGACTTTGTTTTCATAATACGTTCAGATCAGACAATTATATTTGAACAAGAAATTAACAGTGGCCGTCTGCATTTATGTTAGAGATTTCTTAGCCACTAAATGATGGATCATACAGTGCAAATTCTGATTGGACATGTCAGATGGAATATCACTGGATGCAATTTTTACACAAGAATTTATTGTGGTGCTTCTTTAACGTTTAAAAAATTGCAACGTCTTTGTACTTCCTTACGTACATACGTAATGAGCCATTCTAAAGGTGCGTTTTGAAAAGAGTAATATTTAAAAAAAAAAAACTGATCACCAGCGTGTTTGCTCTGCGGTTCTTTCATGTCTTTGTAAACATTCAGCCGAATGGGGAGTGCTGAGGGAAATGGCTGTCTGCCAATGCTCGGCACTACATCCCCCATAACGCCTTGCGCTAATTGATCCTGAGCAGCTGCGGAGCATCAAAGACAACATGCCTCTGCAACGATTGTGACCTCCATGCAAGCAGATATTGTCATCGGTGATGTTTTAGACCGTGTAGCGAGGCCGCAGTAGCACGGTGAGGCAGGATAAGGTGTGCTTTTTATGGCTATTTAATGGCAGCTCCCTTGCTGTGGAGTCTTTACGTTATTGTAGTCTAGTTGTATAGTAAAAACAGCATTGTACAGTAAATTAAAACATGAATTTAAACTTTAGATTGTAGTACTGTAAAATAATATTTCTTTGTGTCTGAGTTGATTTTATTTCAAATGGTGCTATACAACCTGCTATATCCATGTAAATGTGAGAACCTTTTTGGGTTGTGAGAACGCTGATGACTTATGTACCTACTTGTCATATACCTCAGAAATAGTTTGGCAATAGCATTAATAGGATTGAGCTTTTTGCACCTTTGCTACCATAAGAACACCCCAGCAAAAATCACGTTCATATTAACTTTCCTCACACGGAATATAAAGTTCCGGTCAAATTCAAAATTTAATTTTTAACAACATCAGGGATATTTCAACACGTTCTGTCCGCCTCCGTTCATTTGACAGTTTCGTTTCAGGGATTTGGCTTTTATGTATTAGAAAACCATGAAATGTAAATATTTCAAAGAAAAAAAATCTTTAAGAAAGATAAATGCGTTGGATTTTTGTACTTGTGTTTAGTAGATTTGTTCGCAGACGATAATGGAGTAATCTGAAGAGTTTGCACTGAGACGACTAAAGGGAAACGCGTGGCGTTGACTCTGAAAAGCAGCAATGTTCATACTACCCTAAGTAGGAAGCCCCGAGCACGTATTGCAGAACATGCACCTGCACGTATATAGACCGCGCCGCGCTGCGCATAGGCCACCTAAGCGACTGTCTAGGGCTTCACTTTGTGGAGCGGAGGGGCGCCAGATACACCCCCTCCAATCTGCAACTTTGGAAATTGGCTCACTCACTCGCGAGATATTTCATTGCGCACAAATTGGTACCTCCCCTGGAACACAACACATCCAAGGAAATTAAGGGGGTGCCACTGGAGGTCTTGCCTAGGGCCCTGAAATGGACAAAAACAGCCCTGCGTATGGGTAAAGCAAAAATATATTCATAACCACTAGTAACTATGTCATGTGTATCTTAGAGAAAATCTCAAATTCATTGTGACATGAACAGTACGTTGTGTAGAAATAACGGAGCCCCCTCTCTTCCCAGTTCTGAACGCTATCTACCTTTTCTGAAAGCACTTCAGTTATGTTGAACAAAATATGAATTCAAATATGAATTAAAACTTATTTTAAATAAAATATCCTATTGTAAATGTGTCTAAAATAAATGACGCCGTAATGTATATACCATTGTTTGTACTACAGAGGTTTAAGTCTTTAAAAACTGCAGTGGTTGTAAGGATGTGTACATCTGTATTCAATCATTCCCAGGAGGTCGATTTCAAAAATCAGACAAAATAATCAGTTCCCTCAGTTCAATGCCACGGATGTTTGCATGTTCTCAGACAGTTCTGCCACAACGAAGTGGTATGGATTCTGCACTCGAGTCACGCAGTATTGCTGTTTACAGTCCTGCATCACAACTAGCTAGATCACTTGGAGTGTTTGTAAAAAACAAAAAAGAAATTGTAAAATATAGCTCTTTGTATAAAACACCTGGTTTTGGTAGCTGGTTATTATTAACGAAGGATTTTTGCAGGATACCGCGGGTGATAAGCATAGCCATACTTGAAGCTTTGAAGGGTTTCGAGTGGAGTTAACATTACTTGAATGACTTTCAGCTTGACTAGTGTGTGAAAGGGGGCGTGGGGCTCTTACAGTAAGCTAGCAGTTAATCTACACACTTGACAGTATTTAGCAGCTAGACACTAAAAATAGAACTATACAGTTGTATTTACTGCTTTTTGTCCTTTATTTTTTATAGCTTCTCAGTTTAGTATGCTACACGATGGAAATAAGGATGGATATAAATAATGTAACTATTGTAATGTACTGAATCCAGTTTATTTGAAAGTTATATCATTCCTGATATTTCTGAGTTGTGGGTGTTTTTAATAAAATTTATATTTATTTAAAGCACCTTCTGAGTCAGGTATGTGTCATTACAATGTACATGAATGTAAACAATATTTTTCAAAATACTTAATTCTCAAATTCCATTTCAGAAGTTAACCACACACTATTAGCACTTTATCAACCAATGAAAAACAGTCAACTGTGTTTCTAGTCACATTTTATTTGTACAAGATGCTCATCAAAATAAGGAGGACTTCACTGATGGTGACCCTTTCACTGACAAAATTTACAAAATCCCTTTGCACCAATTGGCTTGCGTGGTACATGAAAATCTACCAGAATGTGTTGCAAAGGAAATCTCATATTCTAAGGCATCTTTAAATACATACAGACAACCAATTCATAAACATCCAATTAGTGCATGACTTCAACATGTACTTCAGGAAACGAAAGTTTATTTCTCTTTGAATTGCATAAAATGAACTGATTTCTTAGAAGTTTGAAATAAAATTTGCAAATATAAAATGGTATCATCCACCATAAAGCAAATCACTCATTGCATTAACATTTTTTAACCTTTTCCCACATAAAGAAACCATTATAAATATATACAATACACATGAAAAAAACAAGGAACATCTCACTGTGATCCTGAAAATAAAACATTAAGCATTTCCTTTAAAATAAAATATTTTCCATACAAATGAAGGTTCAAATAAAATATTTTCCGTACAAATGAAGGCTATTTTTACACTATTAAAGAACGAACACCGTTCTGTAGAACCCACCACACTGGCGTCTTCATATCCGCCTTGAGTGCTTCAAGGACTTAAATACCAACACAACATTCTTGTTTTGAAACATCTTCTAAGGATCCAGGATCACTTTGAAAGGAACCACCATTTGTCCACTACAGGGGGGAAAAAACAAATGCACAAGTTTCTTAAAAACAGTCTTGGTTACCCTTTCTCAAGAAGAAAGAAAAATATGAAGTTACAACCTAGCGGTACTATGCCCTTTACCCCCATGTTCTTATGTGAGGGCCTTTTTAATAGTTAACACTATAGAAGACAAGTACCAGACAATTACAGAATGCAAAATGGTCAGAAAATATAACTGATAAAAAAAGTTACCTTCTTCTGGGACAGGGGCAGCTTTTCCACATGCTGGAGCCTGTAGGTGGGTGGGTAGAGGAGACAAGAGCCATTAAAATCACTCTGCTTCAGTGAACGGCCAATGATTTTTGATGCCTAAAACAGTTACCGAGGTGACAACGCTGCAGGCCTCGACTTCATCACACCTGAAAGGGCTGTCACTCACAGACAAGTTTGTGCTGGTGGGAAGAAAAAAGGCGACAAGCGCTTTCATCATTCATTACTAAAAATCCGAAATCACAAAAACACTGGTGTCCAATTTTGCAATAACAGGCAGCTGCAGATACCCATTTAATGACAAAACAATGTAAAGGATATATCTGAGAAATCAGTATGGTGTACACTGCTCTTTGAGTATCTAAGGAGAAGGAAATTCCCCTAAAATCTTTTGTTTTCAGAAATTAAACATGGTAAGTATAATAAAACAAAGACCCTGGAGACTGGCAAATGTGTTTTAGCCAACAGGAATGTCACACGGATGTAAGAAAATAAAATGTAGACATTTTCCCCCCCCAATGTCTCACCGGTTTATCTCTCCACCATTAGCCTGTTTTTGTACCAGTGCTTTCCAGTACTCGTGAGTTGACCTTATGATTTCCTCTGTAAACTCCTGAAAATCAAGAGTCCAATGTCTAATTCAGCAATTCAGTGGAACATCGCATTAGTATTTTAAACTGCTGACCAAAGTACCTTGTTTTTGAACTGACCACCAAATGCAAACTGGTTTTCTGGCTTGCCATCTGGAACCTTGTACTTTCTAAACCAGTCAATAGTGGCTTCCAAATGACCTGGTCTGCTCTTCCGCACATCATCAATGCCTGTGGAGAGGTAACAGAACACACAATGAGGGATCAGATGGCAAGTCAACCAGCAATGCATGGTCATATAGTACAGAATATTGAAATAATAACCCGTTTGTAAGGGTACAGCTGTCAGTTTGGACCAGGAATAAAATCCTCAGGCCACATAGCTTATTTTTCTGCTCACTGTTTAAGATTGTGGCATCTGGGTCTTCTGCATTTATGGCGATTATTTTCCAATCTGTTTCCCCTTCATCAATCAAGGCCAGAACCCCTAGGACTTTCACCTGGATCACCTGTCCTGTAGAACACACCTGATGGCAGATTTTAACATTGACTTGTTGAGGCCCTCCAAATGCATGCATAGGCTAGCATGTCTTATAAGAACACTCCATTGTATTGGTTTCTATTATGCTGGTCTAACCTTTGAGCCAATGTCACACACATCTATAGGGTCATTGTCACCACAGCATTTTGTGTCCTTGTCTATATGGTGTGGGTCCTCCCAGGTCTGTTGCAAAGAACATTTCATTTTAAACAAAGGCAATTTTGCTTTCACCAAGCAATAAACAAATTCCCAAAGCTCTGCTTTTTCTTTCCTCACTAATATTTCCAAGTAGAGAAGCATACTTGTGCTTTCAGTGCTGCCTGTTTTCGTATCCCCTGGCTCCACGGGGTGACTGCGAACCCGGATCTCACCTGTGGAAGGGCTCCATAGTTCCAGATGTAACCTTTGTGGGGGAAGACATTAGCAACATAGCGCAGCTTTCCCTTCTTCACATCCTGCTTGATTGGGTTCAAGGGCTCTTTGGTTGCTATCTAGAAACAAAATTACCAATAGCACCTCCAAATGGCAGACCACATACAGATGACCAGAGTTAAAAATACTTAAATCACAACTAAACAATCTGCACCAACATGTAATATACTTTGAACAAACTGACAACCAATCATTCGTATCAATTTTAACCCCATCATGTTATGTGTGGTCTGTTGCATAGACCGGATTGACTTTTGGCACTTAATGGGAAGGAAGTGTTTTATAGTACCGATAAAGTCACCGATTGCTTCTGCAGCCTCCAGTACCAGTGGAGGTCACCGATTAGTCTGCAGCCTCCACTACCAGAGACACCTTAGTCCCTCCACTACTGCCCCAACAGCCCCCCTCCATGCCAGAACAAGGAAGTCCATGCAGCACAAACCCTGTATCTTCATCCTATCACACTGACATTTTAATCACAAAGCTGATTTGTTTTCCATGGAAATTTACACTATCAGTATCGTGTCCTTTTCTTTTTGTCTCTGTTTTGCTTACTGTAATTTTATAATAATATATAAAATCAGGGTGCAGATTTCCCTGCTCATCAATCAGTTGTGTAGCGTGTACATCCCAACAATTTTACAGCACTCTGTCGGCCGGCAGCAAGTTGTGTAGTTTGATTTGGATAATGATCTCTGTGAGTCACGTAGTATGAACAAGGCTTTATGCTCACAAGAGAGCGATGTCTGTGGCACAGCAAAACCATTAAACACAAGACTTGCCTCCATTTTTGCATTGGACCAACGGGGGACCTCCACAACCATGTTGAACAGGACCTGGGAAAAAGGAGAGCCCTCTGAAGTTTTGCCTTAAACCACTATGAAAAGTACAAAGTTACAGAGATCTGGAAATGGACTAAATGTGCATAAACACAGCCTGTCACTTGTCCCTGTCATAACAGCAGTCAAGTCCAGGAGGAAGTTAAATACCTCATTCTCGTTCCTCTTAACTTTCTTAGACAATGGAACATCATTGTCCTGTAGCAACACATACACAGACACCATCAGGCACCAATTATCACAAGACCAATAAATAGACCCAGAATTTAGGCTAAAGTGTTTAAAGAAATAATAGAAGCAAATCACAGCATGACACATCATACACTCAACTACCAAAAGAATGCCCTGAAGGCTCCAGGACTGTAGCAACAATTAGTACAGTGTCTCTTCCAGGTTTGTCACAGCTGTGCACAGAAATAGAGAAGCATGTGTGTTCATCCCAGCCAGATAGCCCAATGCAAAGTGAGCCAACACAAACTGCCTATCCCGATCGGTTGCTGTTCTGGCTTGCGAACACACGGAAATCTATGTCGGTCATATCACTATTGACAGGAATCCGGTACAAAACACTTAACCTTTCCTTCTGTTCAATTAACATTTTCCTCTTGTCGGATTGAATTATCCTCTTCCAAGAGTTCTTGGTCTTCATGGTTGAAGGCACAGAAATCAATAAGATGAAAGAAATCTGGCCTGTATGTTCCCCCTTGGCATTTTGACATCAAAAAGGAGCACTTTCTAGAAGTCTTTGATTCTCACTTCTTATGTTTCACTTAAGACATTTACAAATTTTTGCAGGCTAAACAACAATATGGAGAATGACAGTAAATTGGTTTGAATAGCTTAAATGGAATTTATACACCACAACAACCTCAATAGACTCAGCAAATCATCTGACTAAAATCATTTATTTACCTGATTCCCTTCAGCAAACAGTGGAATGTCATGGAAAGGTGAGATGTACTTCCCTTCTGACGTTTCTGAAGACAATTACATTAAGTCAAATCACTATTGACTCATTGCTGATTAAACTGAATTATTTAAAACACCCTCAACTAAAACAGAAATTTCAGAACAATATTTGTACACGTTATACATACTGAACAACTTGCATATGGCCATTTTAGTTTTTCAATTTTTTTCCCACCAGTAACTGTTAACCAAACCATTAGAAAAACATTGCCATTAATATTAATTTAATTTTGAATTACTTTAAATATTAAACTTTGCTTGACAGCACACATGCTGCTACATGAAGCCAATGATGTGTAAATTTGGATGCTGACAGGACAGATATGGTTATCTTAATAGAAAATCAATGAAAAAGGTGGTATAATAGCTCAGCACTAATTCTGTGTGATAATGACCGACTAACCCAACATTGTGATTATTCACTACACAAGTCTTAAGGTCAACATTCTAAAGCATTACACTGTACTATGACAGAACAAACTGGACACTTAAAAAAATAATTTATTGACCAAATGACATCTCCTGACGGTGGTACCTCCTCTTTCAAAAACATTCAAACCTGAATGATAAAGACTGACATTGTTAGACTACAGCATAAAGATTTTGGGCTGGGTTAATTGACACGTGGTTACTTTGTCAACATCCCGTATTTCCTTCACGTGGACTCCACTAGGCGTGACGTAAGCAAAACAGATACTACAAAGTGGCAATCTGCAGTACAGCGAACAAACGCTGTACAAGTGGCTACTGGCGAATCCACTGATTGTTTGATATCTTTTACATAAGAGCTTCAATATTTTACGTAATCGGAATTTTGAATGTATATATAATATACGTTCACTCCAAATAATTGTCAAATATTACGGGTATTACCACAATTACTGAAACTGAAAAAGGTTGCAGAATTCCATTAGGTTTACATTTATATCAATGGATTTGTGGATGCTTGACTAAATGAAATACTCTTGGGAAATGTAACATACATTTTCATCAAGCTCAGTTATTTGTAACATGCGAAATGACGAATGGCTTGAGTTCCTTAAAAAAGGCTGACAAACAGAAATGCGGTCACCCTTATTCGCCCGATCTGTCGGAGATAACACTTGCACTGTATTAAAAACAGTATTTTCGCTAGTGTTCGAGAGCGCAGTTTAAAAACAAATGAGTGCACCCAATAGCTTTGACGACTTACTAAAATAAATCCTGTAGTCAGCTGTGTTTGGTCGTCCTCTTTCTTCTGTTATATAGTGCGGCATTTTTCCAAAATAACTAAGGTTTACTTTTGAAACAAGACGGCTCTTCAGCATGCACTGCGAGACGGACCGCAGAGTGCAAAACTTAGCGTACGATAGGCATGTATGAAATAAAGACATTCTTGTCCACTCGTCTCTATGTGCTCAGTTCCTGTAGTTTAAATGCCATTTCCTTTTCGCTTCTTATAATGTGTCAATATCACAGCGCCACCTGTCGGACACTTGAGAATTTGTTTCTCCTGAAAGAACATGGGCGACCTTTGCCAAAAGAAAATGGCTGACATCCCACATATCTATGAAGGTTCTCAGTCAAACAGGTGGAGCCGTCTGGAAGTCATGTGTACTGAACGGGACAGAAGTCCATATGAAATGATTCAGCTTCCAGACTGAGATCCTACACTTCGAGTTATTAATCTACTTTGATGTATCATGTTTATTGTAAACCCGCAGAAGACAGCTGTAGAATAAATGTGATTTTTCGAAAGGGTGGCCTAAGAAGAGAAGCCAGTACTTGAATTACTGTGATATTCTACAGTCTGGGTAAACGTTTAAAATGGTAGTTTGCCTGAAATTTAAATGGATTGGGAGCACAGCTAACGTTTTGTGTTCCATGTAGCAGACTTACATATAAATTATCAGCACACGTTTTACTTCCAGATACTGCACGCAAATGTTTGTTTCTAGTTTTTTCTGTCCTTGCATTTTTTTGTCAAGGTCATGAAAGTACCGTAAATCGGACAGGACTGTTTACTTGTAAACACAAAAGTACAGCGTCTCGTGTTTACGCTGACAATGTGTTACTGAGCCCGTTTTCATCTGTGCGGGATTTAAATGAGCGCTATCACAACGCTGGTCATGGTGCAGCCACTGGCAACAGTGGAAGAATATTTATAATGTCTTTGTTTAGAGGTTGTGATGCTGGCTGAGCTAATCTGAACACTCCGGTAGCGCTTGTTAATGTCGACTACCATGTTGCCGTGTATAAAACAACACACATTCCTGGAGCTCATTTCCACTGTACATCCTTCCTGCCATCTTCGATCATCTTCGCAATGGTCACCATAGAAACGGGCGGTCTGCTCTGTAGCCCTCCTCCACCGCGATCTTTAACTTCCATCGCATCACAAAGGAAATCGTTGAGAAGGTACACAATTACGAGCGCGTTCGGAGGCGAAGCTGTTATCTCCTGTGCGGGCTGCAGTCACACGCCCATGGTCCGCTGAAGGCGGCCCGCTGTCGCAGCTGCCTTGTTTGTTTGAACTGCGGCCATCGTGCGCTCGTGCCATAAACTGCTCTGGCTGGTTGAACTTCAAAAGGTTTACAAAACTGAAACGGCACTTAAGAAAATGTCAGCAAGCGAGGGTCACTGTATTTGTGTTTGGTGAGACTTTGACCGCCCTTGTTTTAGTCCTTCAGTCAGGTTATGGCAGGGTATTGTGTTATGTTCCCTTATGAGACAGACATGAAAGAGTTCCATGGTATAAAGCCCCCCCCAACACACAGACAACTATTACAGTATGTCATTAGATCCCAGCATCTTCCATCAAACTAATTCTTATAAATATTTAAATGTGAAATCACTATAATACAGAAATACCTCACAGGACAGTTAAATGTCTCAAATAATAAAAAGTTAGGGCGTTACTTGTTACAAAAAATAAAAAAAATACACAATGGCTTCAAAAACTTCATCTATAGCAAGCTGTATCACTTTTACACAGACATGCATATGTTACCCGACAGAATAGGAGTGGCAGACATTTTGCTTTTTAAGCATTAACAAGCAGCTCTTCTATGGTCAAACTTCTGAGTGGTCTGGAAACACAATATCATCCTTTATTGTTCATACTTTTGCAGGGAGTAAAATGCATTCATTCATTTCATTATTATAACCACAAATGCAGCTCTGGGTTTCCATGCCATCGCTTTTGAGGACTACAGGTGAATATACCTGTCTAACCTGATTAGACTGCCGTGCACCTTCCCCTTCTCACACATGAGAAATGGTACACGATGAGACTCAACTTGGCAAGATTAGAACAAAATTGTACCTACCTTTCACTAATCTTTCTATCTTTTTCCATGACAGCATTGCCAATTTGAGTAACAGAATCAGGAGTATCTGGGTGACTAGGTGACTTGGCAAGGTCACTAACAAATCGGGGGATACTACACACCTTAAACATAAACAGGAAAATTCCACATTTTGGATTTTTATTTTGGTGTGACCTGTCAGGTTTTCACTGTCGTATATTTTACCAGGGCGATGCTGTCATGCCTGTAAAAGAAACAGTTAACAGTTAAACAGTTTTTATTAATGGCATATTAAATTAATTGGGGGAAAGCAAACGAACAAATCAGCAATGCTTCACGGTGTGTTCTGTCACAAAGATGTCTGTATCCCAACTTGAATGCAAGTGTTTAGACAATCTTTTTGGTGTCTCACATACCACCTGAATCATTTCTGCTTTTGTAATTTTTACAGTGAACTTGATTACTACCTGTTACATAATGGCTAGTACTAATAGGTTAAAGTAAATTTGAACTCACTATACATACTATGACACATTTGTATCACATGTTTCTGATCCTGTTTGCTGTGTTGTCACCCTTTCCTAGTTTACTCTGTATGGGTAGTATTACATTACTATCCCACCCCTTTGTTCAATATTTTCTGTTCTTGCTCTTGGGAACATGAAAAATCCAAGCAAACGTATAAAATTGGGCAAACAACCTGTTGTACGTGTGTTGGTGTAACACTGATATGGTCTACCTATTTTAACGATTGTTTAAATATAAATTCATTTTGTTTATTACATTATATAGATGTAATACTGCACCACAGAATAAGAAAAAGTACAAAGGTGAAATGACAAGGACTGCCTGTAACTGACAGATAAGAACAAATGCAATACCAGCAGAACAAACGAACCCTGTCCTGCTAAAACAGTGTTGGAACTGAAACTGAAATAACATGGACATAGCATGTACTTTGTGGATTTATTTATGAATCCTCTCTGGGTTTGTACAATAAGAAAGCAAGGACAAATAGAGGAAGGAAAATAGAGGTTTGGAAAAATGCTGGTTGTTTGGCTCCTTCTGGTTCTCTTTCTTGTCCTAAATGTGCACCTTAGGAGTGAAGCAGTGACAGGGTCCAACTCCTTCATATGCAAAAACACAACCCAACAATTTACAATCTGCAAGCTTGCAGAGCTGTGGCCAGGGCCGGCTGTCTTTCAAAGTACACCTGCAACATAGGCATAAGTCAGTTCATATTGGTTTCCCAAGTCATCTGTTCTGTTGTCCTTGCTGCCTTGTTAACATTGTTGGGTTAATGTTTTTTTTTTTTTTTTTTTTGCTGGTGGGAAAATTCACAGGCAAATTTAGCCCCCCCCACTTCCACTAGCTGTGAACACAGGTTTCTCTTGTGACAGGTAAGCCATGGCAGAAGGGCGTAGGGAGGAGCTGGTTGGGTCTCCTGTGGCAGGTAGGCAGGTGGGGCGGAGCCACCTGTATCAGAGCTTCCCAGGTGGTATGTGCAGAGTTATTGCTTCACTGGCTAGTCAGGGCTCCGCGGGTAGATCTCTCCTCTCGGGCTGAGCAGGAGCAGGGGTGGGGGGGAGTCCTGGAGGGGTCTACCATGGAGCCAAAAGAGGGCAGCAGCAGCAACAGCGGCGAGAAAAAGCAACGGAAGCTGAAGAGGGGGAACGGGCTGTTCATCAGGTACCTGGAGAGGAGGAAGACAGACACCATTGTGAACGATGACTTTGCAAAGGGGGACATCAACATTGGGACCTTGGTGCGGAGGAGCCAGTCTGACAAAACGGAGTACAGCACCAAACTCAAAGGTAACCGCTACAAACAAATAGGCACACCTCCACAAACTTCATCTCAAGATGCCCAAAAAAGTAAACACCTGTCTGTTTATGCTGGGACAGCTGTCAAATGAAAGGTAGGTCATTTACAGTCACCTGCTGAAGATTCCGGAACACGCACAGAAGAGACAGGCCTGCGCCTGGTGATGGTGAACACCTGTTGCGTTGTTATGTGACAGAACTAGAGCAGTTCCCATGGGGTGATGTCATACATGCAAACTGTCATCTAACCTCAAACAGGACGACAGGGGTGGGCGGGCAAATTATTAAATCAGAAGTGATCTTAGAATTGGAGGAGGGGTCAGATATCGATTTACCTAGAGTGTGATTAAAAAAATACTGCAGATGGCTGTTATGCTAATGTCATCTCCTGTCCTTTAAAATGAGTCGTGTGAATATGCAAATATTTTAAAACTGCTTCACAAACTAAAAATCAGAAGCAGTGAGGTCATGCGCAAACTTGGACAGTAGGTGCTTCACTAGCTTTGTAAACTTGTTCTGTCAGCCTGCTTAGAAAACATCTACTGGTTTCTACTCAAACATGCGCATGAAGTAAAATGCTTCTCACCTTAACGAGAATCTTAACGAGATCCACTCTAAAACTTAGCATTGTCAGCCAAAAGCTGCCTGGCGTGTTTTATAAGGTGAGATGAATACAGTTGGCACATAAGCCAGCGCACCTGTTTAAATGCATCATTAGCGGTGGTGTTTCAGCACTACATTCGCTGGGGAAGTTACTACTCACCTGTGTGGTGCACTGACACTGAGAGCTGTTGTAGTTTAGGGTATAGAAATATGTTTTAAGGCACTCCAGGACTGAGAAAATGCTGTCCACTGAAACACTGAAGGTTAAGATAATTTAACATTTGATTCAAATGTTCGAAGTACAGAATACTTATGGATACAGAGAAAAGGATGCATCAAATTTGTGAGATGGGAGGAATAGGAAATGAGTTGACTGTGTCATGCACAAGTTCCTTTTGTATATTACCGTGTGTGTATACACACGCGTGTGTGTTTGTAACAGGTTATTCAAGCCACATATCAGCATTTATAATAAAGCACCTCCTTTTTGTGTATTAGTCAAAGATAAGGAAACAAACGAACTAAAAACACCTGAAAAGGGGAAGACATTTTTACCAGTGAATGTGAATATGGTTAGGTATAAATGCTAAAGTTACGGACTTAGATTTTTTTATGGAAGTATTTTTTGTGGCACATTTTCATGCTGTAGTGTGTGTAGTAACAGGGAACAAGCACAAGAATGGTACAGTAGTCACTGCCCCATTTGTGCTCAGTTCTTTTTACAGTTTAGTGTGCATTTGCTGGAAGACGTGTGGTAACAGGGAGCACAGACCATCATACAGCACCAGGAGCAATTAAAGGGGAGTTGAAAATATGGCATTTACAGATCCCATATCTGCTATAGCTAGGTTAGCAACATTTTCCATGAATGGAAAGACAAACTTATAGACTTATTGTTGTGTTCTTTTGAACACCCATTGTAAAAGACCAAGGGGGTGGGGGGGATGGTTGACATGTGATCCAGTGAGCCTCGTCCCATGGGCTTCTGGCACGGTCCCTCAATGAGCAGCTCAGTGAAAAGTGCATATCCACTTACACAGCAACTCCTGTGCCCAGAACCGCAGAGAGGGCAAGCTCAGTTTAATTCACTGGTGGCTTATAATATTACAGTTCGAGCTAGGAGGTCGTCTACAGTATGTTCGCCCTTTACACTCTCCCAAAAGAACAATGTTGCTTTCAGCCCTGCCATATGGTAACTGTCCTATGCAAGGTGAACGTGGTGGAATTTCATCTTCTGAGCTGAAGATCGGTTTCCAGTGTGGTGGCTACAAAGCGTCTTGCCCGTTTTCCCTTCTAAGACATGGGTGAAATTGTAATACTGTACATATGGTGGGCCGCATGGCTTTCTCTGTAAGGGAGCAGCAATAAACATGCTACTGTACATTTTGAGTGACTGTCTATTGGAATGAGTACACTGCCTTCATAAATTCTGAAGGATACAGTGTTGATAATGATTAAGTATACACCTAAATTACAACAGAAAACTTGAGGAGAATTTGTGGATAACAGCTGATTTACAGTATATTTCCATGCTGTCATATTTTCTTAAGCTTAGTATTGCAGTGTTTTTATGTCTTATCTCCTACAGTGTGAAATATCGAGTTACCTACTATGGCACAATGTCTTAACAATGCACTAAACAAATCACTTTAGTAAAACCAGGAACACTTTCCTGGTTCTGAAATCTTTAGGCCTCTAAATTATCTTTGGGTACCCATTTGCATCTACAGTGGTCATCTTGTCCCTGAGAAACATCATCTGTGTTGACATTAAATGGGCACTGAAAAGTTTTGAGTTTTCAAGAAAGTTTAACTGCACAGCATTGTGCCTAGTGGTTTGTTAAATCTGTTGCTGCAGTAGTACCACCAGTGTCCTATGTTGAGATATTAAAGTGGGCGGAGCATGTGTGATGGTGTGGGCCTGGCTCAGATCAAGATTTGCTTCCAGTCTCGCTACAAATGGAACACCTGAGTTTGCCAGGTGCATTACATCACTAATCCGTGACTGGTTTTGTAACATGATGCTGTATTCCGCGTTCACAGTAAAACCAAGAATTTGTGTTGTATGCTAATTAGCATGAAGTCATCTCACTTCCTAAATCCACATTCCACCTCCACTTTTCCAGTTTCACTGGCCAAGCAAGATATGCTTGATTGTAACAGCACAATTAGCAGTGTTAGAGATATTGTGATCTTTCATATTCGTCTGCTAACATACACATTTATGATTAAGCAAGCAGCAGGATGCAGTTGGAACTGAAATTAATAAACATCTACACTTATTTCCATGTCACAAAAATCTTAGGGTTTATTTTCAGAATCCCCAGCAAATTTTCAGAGGAAGAATCCATCATAATTTTAAATACTAGGATTAATGCAAATAAAAAAAAATCAAGTAGAAAGACAAAATTCCTGGTCACAAACAGACATATAGCAAATTATCAACTTTTCCTGGACTGTAGAAAAAATGGAACCACAAACCATGTCATCCACTTCCTCCACTACTTCTCTGGACCTGGACCCGGAGGAAGCGAGGGAGAGGAAGATGATCAGAAGGTCGAAGGTTATTCATGAACTGCTGCAGACAGAGAGAGACTACCTGACTGACTTGGAGCTCTGCATAAAGGAGGTGTTACAACCATTGAGGAAAGTCGAGGTAATTTGTCAAAGCGTACTACTGGCAACAGTACTGGATATACAAAAGGCAAAGATGAGCTGTGCTGTGAGTGACTGATTGTTCACTGCAACAGCAAGTGCTGTGCAGATGAGACGAGAATTCAAGTCCAAAGGATAAGGTCAGAGTCTTTAGGGACTCTTCCTATTTCTTCATCCTTAGAGACCACTATTTCCTGTTTAAAGCAAACGTTAAGGTTGCGTAATCCAGTACTATCTGTTTGCTTTTTGCATTTTTATTATTTAGGTACAACCGCAAATAAATATTGCACTACAAAACATTTAGTTTAAGATGCTTCATATGAGGTTTTTCATAATTCCAACTAATTAATGCATCTGCTACTTTCATGAACAATAGCATGTGTTAGGGCCAGATAGGAGGACACGGATGACTCAGCAAAGACTGTTGACCATATGGCCTCAGTGTAATAGCTCTACCATCTGACCCCCCCAGGTGGTAGATGTGGACCGTCTGTTCTCTAACATGGAAGCTGTGTGCGAGGTGTCTGTCCGACTGCTGTGCGACCTGCAGGATGCCACGGCTAATCCTGACCCTGAGGCGCAGGTTGTAGGTGAGGGCTGCACCTGTGCGGAAAAATTGTGTACAAAATAAGCTTCCCAGCAGGACAAACACACCACCGTTACTTTGACAAAGAACAAACCAATGGACACTTTCAGTCTTTAATCTTTTTTCCTGGTGCTACACCAGGGGATACCTTCATACAGGCCAAAGCAGAGCTGGAAGAGGCCTATAAAATGTACTGCTACCAACATGATGATGCAAGCACATTACTCAAGTCATACGAAACAGATGAAGGAATAAGACAGCATTTCAAGACCTCATTATTAGCAATGAAGTAAGTGTATTCTTCATGCACAACATTATTTTCTTAGCATAGCATTTTTATCTTTTCTTAAATATAAAGGAAGCAAATTATAGATAGTTGATATAATAACAAGGATAATTGAAAATTAACTATAATAAAATCCAAAACATTGAGTTTGCATGCTTAGTTTGGGAAACACATTGATTTTGGATGTTTTGTGTTTCACAGGGAAATTTACGACCATGAGTAAGTACTTTACATTTCATTATGAAATACGGAGACCAGGGCTGGACTGGGACAAAAAAATCAGCCCTGGCGTTTTAGGTCCAGGCAGCCGACCACTTCAATCCTGAGTCAGTCCATATAATAATAATATAGTGTATTAGTCCCAGTGGCGTGGTGGTTAGCACTGTCGCTGCGCACCTCCTGGCCTGGGGTTCTATTCCCGCTTTGGGTCTGTGTGCGTGGAGTTTGCATGTTCTCCCTGTGCTTGGTGGGTTTTCTCCGGGTGCTCCGGTTTCCTCCCACAGTCCAAAGACATGTGGGTTAGGTTGATTGGTGTGTCCAAATTGCCTGTTGTGTGTGTGTGTGTGTGTGTGTGTGTGCCCTGTGGTGGGTTGGCGCCTGGCCCTAGGTGTTCCCTGTCCTGCGCCCTATGTGCTCTGGGATGGGCTCTAGGCTTTCCCGTGACCCTCACCAGGACTAAGTGGTTAAGATAATGGATGGATGTATTAGCCCCAAAGTGTGTCGGCCAACCAGAAAAATGCCTGGTATGCCAGATAACCAATCCAGAACTGATTGAGATGCAGCCGTTCAATTAAAAAAAAAAAGTGTGTCCTAGTTTACTTTTGCCGCATGCCATAGAAATTTGGAGGAAGACATTTACCCACAGTCTGTATCCAGGTGTGGCAGTAGAAGTGTTTTGACCTTTGACCTGGTGTGGTGTGTTTGTGAGACCTCTCTGGATATGCCTGCAGAGGTAAGCCCAACCTGCTGGACATGGGCTCGCTCCTGATCAAACCAGTGCAGCGGGTGATGAAGTATCCGCTGCTGCTGGGCGAGCTGTGGCAGGCTACGCCCGAGGACCACCCTGACCGTCAGCCCCTCGAGGAGGCCCTGGCGGCCGTCAAGGTCGTCAACATCAACATCAACGAGTTCAAGAGGAGGAAGGACATTGGTAGGTGAAAGGGCGGAGAAGAAACATCTTGTCCGACCGTAACAGCTGCTGGTTAGTAGGCAGCTTTGACTGTGTATCTTTGCTCTTCCTCACATCCTGCGAATCCCCCGACTGCTGTAGACCTGGGTAGGTGATGTTACCAATTTATGCGGTGATAGATAGAACTACGGTCTTCTCTAAGGCCATTTAACCACAATATTCACCTGAAATACTCGCACTGGCTGTTTCGTTCAGAAGACAAAACGATCCAAGCGGTCCGCCAGAAATAAACCGCCATTCAAGCAGAACATAAGCTGTCTTGTTCAGGAAACAGATAACAGTCCCTTTTTGATATATTGCACTTATTTTCCTCCAATTTCAGTTCACACTGAGCGGATCCGGAAAATTATCCTCGCACATTTCTAAGGAAAGACTTTTTTTTTTCCCAAGGCATTACAAAGGCACAGAACAAAACCCATTCTGTCTTTATATTTGTATTAATCCCTGTGCAACTGCTCCCTGTTCTCCACTGTTGCTTAGGAGCAGTCTAGGTAATTACAAATGGAACAATGCTGTGTACATTAGTCATCCCGATCAGACTCGGTGTGTTGCCCTGGTTTCCCAGTGATGAAGTACAAAAGGCCGGACGAGGAAGGCACGCTGATTGGCAGGTTAAACAAGCTGAGCATCCGCTCCATCAGGAAGAAGTCTGACAGGCTGACTGGCTACCTCAAGATCCTCACGGGGGCAGAGCCACAGGTATTCCATCTTATCAACCACACCTACCCCTTTTAATGCCCGTTCTGGCTTTCCCTCTTACGTCACCCCTTCTCAATTAGAAATCACTCTTATCTGTTAGGACAGGCTTCAGTAACAAAAGCCGCCTCGGCACTAGGGCCAGTGGTCTCACGCCAGGTTGATAATATATAATTCCACAGTTCTTTTTTACTGATAAAGTTTTAGCCAGTTAAATGACTCACCAGCAAATTTATGGCTCCATTGGTGACGACTGGAGCTGTTTGCACACTACCATCACCATATCACGGGAACAACCGGATAAGACGTGAATTATGAGGAACCTGAGGATTTACTGTTTGTACTGCGTGACACAGAAAAACCTCTGAAGGTGTCCGACTTGAGAGTAGCCATTGTACCTTTGACTTTCCCGATTCAGGTCAAAGACGAAGTCTTTGATAAGGAAGAGAAGCTCTTCCGCAGCCTGGAGAAGGCTGTACGGCAGCTGGTGAAGAATGTCTGCTGCTACCTCCACCACGTCCAGGTTAGACATGAAACAACACATCGCCAGCATACAGCTCTGCATGACACATCTTCTACACCTCTGATGAAAAACGACACACTTCACATTGCCCTTCAGTTCCTGTGTTACATAATCAACTACGAGAAATACTGTAATACACTACAAAACACCCACGCAACACCTTTGACAAATGGTTAACGGCAGGTAATTCATATATATAATGCGGGCTGGTAACCTTCCTTACTGACCTTCTTTACTGTCCTGTGAAACATTTAATAAAAAAATAAAGCCAACCATTACTACAGAAAACAACACAACTGTAAAATGGCTAATGCAATGTGTAAATATGTTTAGTTTTAAAACAAATAAATAACACAGGTCTGTATGATTTGAGGCGGCACGGTGGCGTGGTGGTTAGCACTGTCGCCGCGCACCTCCGGGCCTGGGGCTCAATTCCCGCTTTGGGTCTGTGTGTGTGGAGTTTGCATGTTCTCCCTGTGCTTGGTGGGTTTTCTCCGGGTGCTCC
>JABJVR010000068.1:256388-315880 GCA_025773905.1 Chitala chitala
GGATGTATAAAGGCAAGAGACCCCCTCAAACACAGGGTCTTTCAGCAACTCACTCGGTGTAGGCCTGCAGCCAGAGATCATGGGAAAGGTCAAAGGTCATCTATAGCTGTGCTGTAGGAAGAGCCACTTTCTTCTGCAAGGACCATGATGTCGTCCATGCAGCCTGGAACCCGTATTATGACATGTCAACACACAAACTCATGCAGAGCATTGTGAAGGCACAACATTGCCAGCAGGGGAATGCAAGGAATTAGTGAAGTAATTATCCCAAGCCACAAAAAATTTGTTACAGTATTTAACATGGGACTTACTTGAAGTTCAGCTGCATGACAGAAACAAATGCATAAACTGACTAAAACTAAAGTCTCGTAATTCTCTATCAAAGGGCTTTGAGGAGTGCTATAAAAAACATAAAACATACTCATCACCCTTGATGGAGACCTGAAATAGACACATGGGCCTTATGATGGTGAAAATGTTTACCAGCTGTCCAGACTAATACACTCCCCATTTCAGCTTGACCTTTATTCCATGAATGAAAGCATCCGCCTTTCTCAGAAACAGTGAAACCATGCACTTTCACAGAACTGTGTGGTAATCAGTGGCTCCGAGCCACTGCCTCGCTAAATGTGCCACAAACGAGACTTCACACTAACAATACGACTCCGGGTTTTGTCTTTGGAACGCTAACAGGAAGGATGTTCAAGGAAGGAGGCAAAATCCGGAGATCCGGCAAAACAAGGCAGAGTTACCTTTGAGAGGGAAGAAATGTCAAACATTTCCTCAGCAAGGACAGCACATTTTCAGGCAGCTCCTGTAAGGCAAACCAGCAGCCCTTTCAGCCCGCACTACAAAACTGTAAGAAAAAAGGCTTCTTATATCTGACACTGAAGCTACCTGACAAGCTAGATTACCACACTTCTTCTACAGAATGTAAAAGTTCTCAGTTGCTCAAATGACCTTTATTGCGTCCAGGCAACCGTGTTCTTCTGCAAGAACCGTGATGATGTCGTCCATGCAGCCTGGAACCCATATTAAGGCACATTAACACTGAGCATTGTGTTTAATTTCATAGCACGCTAAACGTTAGCCTTGAAATTCCTTGCAGCAGATATACTGGGAAAAACAGGTGCATTTGAGATCCGGAAGCAATAGACTGCATTTACACAACATCAATTAACGCCTTAAAATGACATCTACAAATTAATTACACTCTACTATCATTCCTAGAAAACTCACCCAAAGTCAAGATGAATTTCAGTCTCTCACTTATGTCAAAACTCTGTAGCAGTCGTCTTCCCTACAAAATAACAAGCACTTAATCTATTATAGCACCTTCAATACACTGTTCCAGCAAAAGTTTATAATAGGGATTTATAAAGGATAGAAGGAAAAAAACTAAAATATAATTTTAGTAAGTGTTCTCATGCTAATGAATACATTAATCGATAACCTGAACAAAGCACCAGCCTATCACAAACACTCAGTACAATCTTGCACATTATTTTGGATACCACAGATTTTGTATTCTGCAAAGGCTTTTGGATCTGAATTGAAAGGATACCATAAATAGATATTTCATACATTATTTCATTTATTTCTCATTATAAAATCAACATCAGAATTTTAAGCATTAAACTGAGGGGAAGGAAAAACATGCTAGTAAAAACGGCAGAAAAAACAACACAGGTACAAGTCTGAAAAATTAAGTTTGAACATTAAACGTTGTTTAGCAGGGTTGAGGTTGAATCTTTCTCCTATTTGGCTGTCTATGACTCCCAGAAGGTCCACATAGGTCTTCAAAGAGGGAACACCCAGCTAACCTACCACAGAGAGCTCAAAGAGCAAAATGCCCAGGGACCATACGTCCACCTTCGGTCCAGAGGCGTGGGGGGGCTCCCCATGGGAGGGGTCGCTGGAATGGCAGTAACCCTGGGCAATCACCTCAGGAGCCAGGTACGAGGAGTACCTGTAGATAAAACACAGAGAGCAGGGTACCAAGTCAGGTAAGCGTGTGTGCACGCATACACACACACACACACACACACACACACACATACCGGCTGAAAACCCAAAACACAGTAACTAAATGGATTTGTGCGCACCAGTGTACAATTCTGCATAGTGCTAAAAGGTCAACTTTTGTACTGTCCATGGTGTGGCATTTCACGTGCATAAATAGAAAAGAGTCGAGTACATTTCATCTAAATGTCAATGGTGATGAAGCTCCAATTCCATTTCATATTTCTTCAGATGACATACTTTCAGCTTTAAATTACATAACCTGCCCAATGTCCTTCAGAGTGACTTTCAAACACAACATCTTCAGAGCTGATTTTGAATTATGGGGAGAGTGTGGTGCAGATCATTTACTAGCACAAATAAAGACGATATAATTCAATGGATAAAAACACCCATAACAATGTAAGTTAAATAGCTGTTTTATATTACCGAAAATTTTATTAGAAATGTTAATTTTAGAAACATTCAGTTTAAGCCAACAACCCTTGTCTATACCCTTGCCAGATCTGTACTGCCAAGAAATAAGTGGCTTAAACAGGCCTTACCCAATAGGGAAATCCACATCTGCTCCATGATCAGTCATATGGTACAGACCAAATTTAGCCATTTTAACATTACCCTGGAGGACATAAAAAAATCATATTACACTCAAAGGTATGACAAATGACAACCTGTATGATTGCCACCTCCCTATTACATGTCAGCAAAATTCAGCTCTCATCTCTACCTTACAGTCCAAGAGAACATTGTGAGGAGCCAGAGCCCTGTGCACCATTCCATGTTTGTTCATGAACTCCAGACCTTCCAAGGCCTCATAAGCAATCCGAAGAATCTTCATGTCACTGCAAAGGAGGTCAGGAGATGGAAAGCGGTATAATGATTACAGAACAATTTCAGGTATTATGACAGTAATGAGAATGCTGTGGGACCTTTAAAATGTAAACATCCTAAATGTTTCAAAAATGCAGTTGCACAAAATCATAGAGAATCCAGAATTTTTTTTTTGGAAATATTAAAAATGTCCAGTGTAAAAATGTATGTGAATCATTACTCGTACAATGAGTTTGAAACAAAAAAAAAAAAAAAAAAAAAAAGATTTTTTCAGAACAAATAATCCACATCAACAATGCAAGATAAATATTCAGCAGTAACATGCTTTTCCACTTACACTGACAGTGCGTTGCAAAAACAAACCATGAAACAGCAACAGAATGTTAACCTTCAGCTGTGAAAATCATTCTCTTCCGCCACCAGAAGGGGCTGTACTGTGCATCGTCGTGCGAATAAATTACGCTTTTACATTAAACCCTTGAAATGGGAAAACAAGGTACAGGATGTACACAATGGCACCAAGGAGGAGTCTTTCAATAACAGTGTGCAGCCTTGCCAAAAGCAACATGCATGTCTCAGCCCCTTATACCCTGCATATGAAAACAAGCTGTAGGCAGTTCTGAGATCAGAGCAATAGTATTTTCATCCCAAACAATTTTTTGGCAAATTTCAGTTTTTTTATACATGAATGCATTTAAGTTTGTTTTACCTTACTGGTTTTCCTTGCTTCTGGAAATCTTCCAGACTGCTCTCATAGTGTTCAGCCACAACAACCAGCCTCTCTACAGGGGAAAGAAAAGAAAACTAAAAACAAACAGCCCAACACAGATGTCTTCAAGTACCCATGATTATCCCCCATCCAGTACACAATTATTTTTTTTTTTACATACATATTAAATAGCATAATCACACAACAAGACAAAACAGGAAATCGTTTAAAAAGGTAAAATTTGCAAAATGTGGACACATAAAAACCTTACAGACTTGTAATGAGTCATCATAATAAAAATACGAATTGGTTCTCGACAAACCTTTCTAAGGATTGTACCACATCTCCTTCACAGAATACAGTACATCATGTTCATGGTCATTTTAAGATTCCTTATTTAGAAAGTAACAGCATTTTTAAACATATTCCTAACCTCAAACAATACTGGCCCCCAATCCTAATTTGTATATTTTATTTGTATGTTTCTCTCCTGCAAAGCCAGTAAAAACCCAATAAAATTCTAAGTAATGGCTGAGGTGGGACAGGTCAAAGTGACAACAGTAATACAACTAAAAATGTGGTGTTTGGCAGTGGTGTAATGTAACGAAGTAATTGTACACAAGTGTTTTTGAAGAGTATCTGTACTTACGTTTTTTAATTTCTGTCAATTTTTACCCCACTACTTTTCTTAAATAAAATGTATACTTTTACTACACTACATTTTCCAATTGGCATTTTTGTTACTTACTACAAAAAAAAACCTGCTCCAAAAGTTTCAGTATTCAGTCTGTGAGTTCTGTGTAACAAGCTCTGGCAGGTCAAAAGAGCAGCAGAAAGAAGCTACCATGGAAACAGCAGCATCCTCCTCTAGCAACAGTGATGCTGCCTCAAAACCTGCTTCGTCTGCTGGAATAACTTCAATAACACCTCCTGCTTTAAATGAGTCAGACCACCTGTGGTCATATCTCCAAAAATGTTCTCCTGTCTTGGTGTGAAGGATTCATCATATCAAATGAAGTGCCTCCTGTGCTTGCCAAAAAGTACTGAAATTCTGGCATTCAAAATCTCCCCATCGAAGCTCAAGAAACACACACGTTTTTGTGTTAATTTTAGGTGGTGCAATAATTTATAATTCAGAAAGGAAGGCATTACAAAATAAAAATTTGGAATTCTTCAAATTCTGACTACTTTTTAATGAGATACTTCTACTTAAGAAATTTAAGTAAATTTATTCTAAAAATACTTTTCATACTTAGTACAGTTAATACCCAATAATGTCACACTTTCACTTACTTAATATTGCAATGGATGACTCTGACTTTTACTTAAGTAATTTTATTGCAAAATATATTTTACTTAGGTGTGGCTTTCAGATACTTTATACAACACTGGTATTTGGTCATAATTTCAAAAGGTCATTGCCACCAACTTCCCTATATAAATAGACACAAGGAAATTTTCTTTTTACAGACTTTATATGATAAACTATATAATATTTCTATTAGTTAGAATGGAAACTTAGTCATGTGTATATGCGTTTGAAAGCAGGTTAATCATCAGCGTCACAAATGGACGGGAGTACCGTGCTTTCCTCTGGAAATGTCCACGTATTGACAAAGTCTGGGATGGGTGATGGTTTTCAGTATCTGGAACCGCCCAAGAATCTTAATGGAGTTGGGGGTGAGGGGCAGTCCGTTGCTTCCGCAGACATCGTGCGGGAGAGCCGAAGCGAAGAAGGTGAAAGCACCCAGCTGGGCATCTTTCAAGGGAAGCATTACGCCGTACAGCAAAGACGCTACGGGTCCCTCAAGACAAGGCTTATTGTTGTGCTGGCTGAAATAAATATTTTCATTCGATTTCTTAATACAGTTAGTTTCCCCCCCCCCCCCCAAGATTTTCTGTTTCTATAAACAAAAATCAATAACCTGCACATATTGCATATAAATTGTACCAAAATAGTAATGCTTATTTTCCGTAGAATAAAATAACAAAATATTAAATAAAATCTCATTAACCTGTGTATTACTACAGTATGAGTACGCATACATATATCTACATGACTTGTGCAGTTATTAGGGTACCCGGCTTTTGTAATCATGAGACATCAACAGAATGTAATTAACACAGGCAAGTGCCGATAAACTACATCATAAAAGTCACTAAAATGCAAACAGAAACAATAACTTAGTAAAGAAAGACCAATGAAATATAGTTACCTTTACTGTCAAACCAATGCCAACACTACTGTATTTTCATTTATACATTAAGTCATTCATTTCTTTGCCTTCGCTGTTTATTCTCAATCTTTTCTTCCTGGTCCAAGAAAGTGTGACAACCATTCAAATGCGCATGTGCAAACACACATGTGCTGCATACGTCATCTGCATGAGTCAATCACGCTCCGAACTCTACAGGCAATCAAAAAAAGGGAGAAGGGTTTCCAATCAAGGCTGTAAAGCAGCCTGTATAACGTAGTGACAGCATTCTGCACGTTCCATATGTATTTGTGTCTCCACCACATTATTTTAAAAATTAAAGTATTTGTCATTATAACCCCTAATAACGGCACGGAATTTTCCATTGTTTCTTGTGTCAAAGTCTAAAACCGTGTCGTTATGCTGGTAATGATAAGGCCAATAATGTTTTATTGTTAATCATACGCAAATAATCATAAAAAAGTCAAATAAAACGAGCATTCGTCACTGAGACATGATCGTTTTCACGAGTCTTCTAAATTATAGATAACTTATATTGAGCCTGAATTTTAAAATTCCTTAAATTTAGAGTTGTTACCACTGCATTTACGACATATTTATGGGTGTAGTTTATTTTCATCGATGCTTTTATTTACATAAAACAATGTAAGCAAAAGGAGTCGTAACATGACAATTTATTCAGGCAATGTAGGAGTTGCTCTTTTACAATCATTTCGGGTCCTTTCTTTTGCTGGCTACCGTGAAGCATGTGTGTAAATTGCTTGTTGAGCCGTTCTGTTTGATGTAAGTAATACGAACAAAAATTTAATTATAATTAACTAGTCAAATGAATATTATTTAAATAGTTTTTAAAATGAAACATGGCATTTACCAATTTCGTATTCTTTTTACCGAGAGCGTAGATGTTTTGTGGTCAGTTTATTTAATTTTGCTTATCGTTATCATGTTATTCAGCGATTAAAAATAACAAGAAAATCTTAAATTACTGTTTATCAGAAAGATAGTACAGAAAATGTTCGTAACGCAGTCTGACTGAAAACCAGTAGCTCGTCTAATCACTTACCTGCATGCCTTTTCATATCGCATATGTGCTATTACCCGTCAGACAAGTTTGTTTTTTTAAATCATTACTTGTGTACATTTTTAGACTAGATTTAAACGATACGTATAAATCTGTTAGTTTATTGGTGAAATGATGTAGAATTGAAGTAAATCGGCTCGAAAACATTACTGTTAATCGGTTATTTTCTCATTTTAAAAGGGAAAGTAAGACGGGCAAAATACCTTGTATGCTTCATTTTATTCGTGCTTCTGATGTAGTCGGTAAATTGCTTTGTCTTTTGTACTTTTGTTCAGAATTTACAGTATTTTAAATGCTTATATATATATCACACATTCACCCAAAGCAGTTTATTTATAGGTCAGTAGGGTGCTTGTTAAATGGGTAGAAGTTGTCATGCAGCAGCCATCTGGTAGTCCTAGCGCTAGTCTTCTGACACCATATGTTTCAAGAAACTTGATTACATTTATTGTACGCCTTTTTATAACAAAATTGCTGGTGGATTGTTTTATTTTAAATTACTTCAGAGTCAACAGACGCGTATCTTAGATGTGATGACATTTTAAACAAAGTTATTTTAATTGTGCAGCACATTGTTTGCGTTATTGCAAAATTGTAACCTAAAATGAGACCTATGCTGCTATAAAGAAGTGACACGGTATTTTGAATATGCATTGGAAATGACAGACTGGTGTTTATAGGAGTGACGGTGTCCTCTTGTCCAGCATGTTGTCTCCAGCTCAACGCTTTTGTGCCGCTGATCTTATGTAAACAGCAGAGTGCGGTCGGGCTGCTCCGTTGGCTGGACGTTAAATGGCCGCGACTGCCCGGCGAGACGGCGCGGTGGCCCGGCATTGGTGCCTGGCTCCGGACGCTGTTATGTAAAACAAAACAGGACTCGCCATGTGCGCTCCTAAACCCGCGTCACCGCAGGCTTTTTGGAGAGGATCCAAGAGCTCCGGGAAAGGGAAGCTTTGATCCGTGATATTATCAATCCCAGCTTTTTGTATGTTTCCAATTTCCACATCTGAACTTCGTTTCTCATCCCGCGCCAGCTGTCATCTTCCAGCACCACCCGGTGTTGTATGTTAGCCGTTTTTCCTCTCCATTCCCAAGTCTTGTAAAAATCCCTTTCTTCCTCTGTCAGTGAGCATCTCCTGCCAAACCAGACATGCTCAGCTAATTCGCGTGCACAGGCAAAATATGCTAACCAGCTTGTTCGCTCACTGGCATTTGAGTGATGTTTCATTCAGAATGGCAGTTGAACCGGAGCGTGGTCTTAGGTGAACAATGGCGAAAGACCACTGTACGCATGCATTTTAATAAAGTATTTAATAAAACGGAAGTTGTGTTGTCATTAGCCTAACTTGCCTTTACCCGTGCAATGTCAGTCTCAGTCTCTTTGATATAAGCCTCAAGACAGACATTTAAAAAAAAATTCAAAGTGTTGAAAAGCCACTGTTAATGTACTGTATTAAAATACTTTAGTGTTAGGTTTAGGCTAATATTTATGTGAAATGATATAAGTCCTCTGTGAGGAAGAGTGCATGCTGGAATGACGGGGTTGGGATTTCGTTTGCAGCTCAGAAGATAAACATTGCACTGCTTATCTTGCTTCTGTCTGTCTCTGTATTTCAGGTTAGTTGCTCGCTTTTTCTTAAAGATGTCCGGCCATAACCCATCACTGTCCCGGCTGGAGCGGAGAGCTGCTGAGGCCGACCAGATTATAGAGTACCTCAAACAGCAGGTCCAGCTGCTCAAAGAGAAGGCTGGTAAGATGCCAGCGAAGGCATTGAGTCTTCTGGTTTTATTAATTTGTCTGCTCTCTGTAATCCCTCACACACTCAGGCACAAGAGGCAAGGTAGGATGCTAGTTGGACAAAATAGCAGTTTGGTAGCCTAACACACGCGTGCACACACATTTGTGAATGATGTGTAGTTTCGAGCCACCGGTCCACTTGAATACTGTGTGTTTCAACTGTGGCAAGAAACCAGACAAGAGCACATGAATTTCGAACACATGCTTACGTGACTGGCGATATTGTCTCCTAAACTCATAGTGTAATAGATTGGTGTTTGTTTCACACTTATTCAACATTAGCAGCCTGGTGGCTTATGTCACACATGATACCCTGTAAAAAAAAAAAAAAAAAAAAAGTTCAAAAGTCATCCTTGTTAAGAATTATGTTATGTTATTGTAGGTCAAATTATATTTTTTAAAAAGTAGAACATTTTGTCCAAAGTTTGGAAAACTTTAATTGTGTTAACTTGGTGCTGTGACACATTTACAAGTAGCACAACCTTGGTGCAATAAGCAGGCAAAGGCAGGAAGGGGGTGTGACACATCACCAATTGTCCCTGAGTGTGCATGATAACTAAGACCGTGACAGGACTGCTGTCGCTGTTAGTTGTACAGGCCACCCAACGGGAGGAGAAGAAGCTTTTGGTTGAAAATGCCAAGCTGAAGAAGGACATTGAGGATCTGAAGAAGCAGCTCCTTGACAAGGAGAAGCGCAGAGGAGGTAGGAACCGCTGCTCAAGACGTACACCTTTAGCTTCCTTATACGATAAAGAAGTTTCTGCTGAAGTACCAGCCTCAGATACAGTTGGTATCAAATACTCTAAACATGAGACTTGCAGCAATACTAATTAAAAGAAAAACAGATAACATCACTTACGAAGTTATGTGTTTCACAGTATAGAGACCTTCATTCCTGCAGTCATCTTTACATCTAATGGAATACAGTTTATTTCTTCAGTATCCTGCACACTAGTGGTATGTGGAGGTTGATTCTGCGTGTCGGTGTGCACAGTGTATTTATCTTGCATCCAAATTTTTTTCCACTCCGAGTTAGGCTAGGAGAACATGAGTCTTAACTTTATTTGGTTATGGCTTCTATGAGGAGAGTCAGCCTTTAAAACAGTTACATAGCTGTGTTTTTTTACGTGAAGTTTGGGATATGATGCAGACCAGCAGGTCTTTGAGATTTTGTTAAGGTGTGTCATGCTGTGCTTTTTTATGAGCAGCTTGTGAAATATAAGAAAATGTCCAAGATTGTGCTTATTTCTGCAGTTAGATTTTGCTGATGCCACAGAATGATTACACAGCAACTAAACTGCAAAGTAACATGGCTGGAAAGATTGGAAAATACTAAAACGTTTGTTTGGAATATAGGCTCTGCACTTAAACGTAGGGCATGGTACATGCCTCCCCCAAAAGTGACCCTCATAATCATCCTCAAGTTCTAAGAAATGCATCCTCTTCCTTGAAAGTAGACAAGATGATCTACCTGTTGCATTGTCTCCATATGTCCTCCACAAGGGGAGATGAGTTGTGATTTACCCATTAAATTGTTTCTGTAAATCCTTCTTGAAGAAAGAATTGTGGTTTACCTGTAAGATTGTTTCCATATATCCTCCTTGAGGAAAGACGAGCTATAGCGGCCTGGTTGCACAATTGGTAAAACATCAGGCTGAGGTGCAGAAGTCTCCCAGTTCTTGAGCAAGACACCCTGCTGTAGCTCCCCAGGCACCACATGTGGTTGGCAACCCATTGCTCCCCTCGGGGGATGGGTCAAATGAATGAGATTGAATTTCCCCATTGTGGGACTAATAATAAATAAATCTTTTAGATTGTTTCTGCACGTCTTCCTTGAGGGAAGACAAGTTGTGACTTACATAGAAACAATGTAATGGGTATCTTCCTTGAGGGAAGACCAGATGGGGTTTACCCATTAATTGTTTGGTTCTATGGGCCACTGATCCCGTTGCACATGTGTTTGGCAAGGGGTTTTGTTGAATCTGGTGTTTGAGAGAGCACGACTCATCTGCTTTGTGGTCATGGAATGGGACCAGCCATAAGAGGAACACTGTGAAACACTGACACGAACATTAGTCCATTAATCCTGGTAATTAAAAAAAGACACATATTTAAATAAATATATTAATTAAAAAAAAACAAAACATCCACTGGGCTTTTTATCTGTGCATTTTTTTTCTTTTATTGTTTTTTTTTATTGACAAACTTTATGAGAATCTCTGTGATGTTAGCACCAACAGAGATGTGTAAATGCTGGTATAGGCTTGGCTAGCATTAGTAGTTCCCCTCCCCAAACCTTGCTGATTGCCTTATATCCAATGTGTTTCCTATGTTCTCTCCCCAGTGATTGCAGTAGCCATGCCCTCAGAAGTCACCTCTGTCCAATGCACTAAATCAGCACCCCCGCCATCAGGCCCCATTGAGACGACCCCCTCAGAGGTAGCCAAGCCCACCAGCGGCCCCCAGAAAGATGCAGCACCCAAGGACAACGAGAGCAAGAAGAAAAAGGCAGAAAAAACAGGTAAGACAGCCTAGACTGAAAACGAGGAACTTGCTTTCACTCCTCAGCTTTAAGCAACGTTCTGATTGCTTATTTCCTCAGTTTAGTGAAACACTTTGCATAGAGGGCAAGATCACAAACATTTACAGAGATGTTCATATGTGCTTTGATTTTGACTCATGGGAGAGGCGGGAATATGTTTTGCTACTTCGGCACCATTTGAAATGAAATTAAGCCACTCTTTGGTTTTGCAATTGAATAAATTTGCGCTATGCATAAACTTGCCTAAGGTTCATCCTGTTACTGCATTTCCAGCTGTTTCTCGTGTGTTGTATAAATTCACATCCCCTCCAAAAGACTTGAAGTGTCGGACTTAATTGTCCAAAAACTTTGTTTACTTGTATGTTCCATTTGAAATGTATCTCTGCATCTTCTTGCCAATGTGTTTTGAATGTGCCGGGTACCAAAGCTCAAGAGGTAAATGTTTAAGACTGCCCTGCTGGTGAACAGTTTGCTTCAGTAAACCGGAGTGGGGCGGTCACAGTGGCACATGGATTGAATGAGATGATGTCTGCAAGCTGCCCATGTTTTGTTTCTCCTGGGTCGAAATAATGGATTCTTCATGTCAGCAAACTTTGGCTAACTAAAGACTTAATGCCTTTCTTAAATGAATTGAAATAGTGGCGTTAAGTCTACTTTGTTCTGGGGTATTTGATAATCTGTTTCAGAACTTAATATAATACCCAGATACCCTCTGTCCTCCCTTACATTGAAGTTTATCCATAACTCAGCATGAGGAATTGCTTTGGTTTTTCTTTTTTTTTAATTCTAGAAGTTTCTGGAAAATTAACTTGCTATTTTTGAGTTATTTGACAGAAAGAACTTTTTGACACTACAGTGTATTGGAGTATATGCTGTTGCTAAACATTACGTGGTTATTAGCATTTCAATTTTTACTTGAAATAACTATATCAGCTTTCTGAATTTATGTTTTTAACTGACATCTGACCTTCTAGGATAGATCTACAAAAAAGTGTGACTGGGCAGTATGCGTGGCCACGTTGTGAGTTGTCTTTTCGATGGGTTACGGTAGCGGTATGAAGGTACACATGAAGTGTGTGCTTCTACATGGTCCAGGAGAGAAGAAGGAGAAGAAACAGGCAGCGCCGGCAGAAGCAGAGGCCGCTGTGGATGTGTCACGCCTCGACCTTCGCGTGGGCCGCATCGTGAGCGCAGAGAAGCACCCGGACGCAGACTCGCTGTACGTGGAGCAGGTGGATGTGGGAGAGGCCACGCGGAGGACCGTGGTGAGCGGGCTGGTGAACCACGTGCCCCTCGAACAGGTATGGCATCGCGACTGCGCCCTCACCAAGCTCACACTGGGTGTGACATTTTAAAAATCTTAACATTCAAAAAGGGAAAATAAATAATAAATGTTTATGCTGCACATGTATTCTTTAAGGTTTGAATCTTTTTCAGCATAATCATTATGCACTCTGCTCATTTGCTTTTTGAAATCAAAGTCCTGTAAAGAACAGTTTGTGTAAAAGCGGCCAAACGGCTACTTTTTTCACGGCTCTCGGCAGTTATCGCTTTGTTTGCTTAGTTGGTAGAATAAAACGGTGAATATAATAGTGTGAGTTGGGGTCAGAGGCCAGCGCAGAAACAAGCTGTGTGTTTTTAGTTGACATTAAACCAGAAAGCAACAGGATTGTGACCTACGTCCATAATGATTCCCCTTCATTGGTTCTGAGGAACCGCTTGACATGGCTCCTGACAAATCAGCCTCAGAGCCCAGGACAAGGATGTGAAGTGGCAGTCTGGTGTTCCCTTTGTTTTCTTGGTGCATTATATGCTGTCCCATCGGCTCAATCACGAGCACGTGCTCACCGCTGCAGTTAACCTGAACCTCCGATCGGCGCTACAATGGCAAGTGCTCCACTCCAAGCTCTTTTCCTGAGGAATGTGTGAAGTGGCGCATTAAGAAGCGCACGGAGTCGTCGAGATGTTGGGCAGAAACGGACACCATTTTCCGAATGCTCCTCATCTTCAGATGGCGAGCTGTGGGCTTCGTTGCCGCCGCATATTTCTGCGCTAGCGTGGCGCCTGTGTTGATCAGGGAGGACGTGACGCTGCGAGGTCTGCAGTGACCTCATAAAGCAGGATTGTAGTGCAGGACAGAAGGGCATTCGTCTTTCATGTCTTCACTTCCAAAGTTTGTTGTATGCTGCGGTTTTGGGGGTTTTCTGTTGAATTTTAGACTGGACACTTGAACTTTGTGGTTTTTATGCTTTGAGCCGTTTGTCTGAACGTATATGGATGTAGCTGTTTTTTCTCGTTTTTAGGAATCGGGCAAACCTCGGAACAAAAGGGGAAACATGCATGCAAAAATTTAACAGTATAAAACAATAAACGAAAGCTCTTGTGTTTTGGTTTTGAGGCTGCACAGGAATATCATTTTGACAGTTGGAAAACTGTTCACCCCTATAGTGTAACAGCTTTTTTTTCCCCTCCATAAATGTTGTCCCATGAAGCGCTTAATCATGAGGGGAGGATCCTAAAGGGGGTTGAGTGCCACATTTTCTTTGGTGTTTCGACATAGTCTGTGCCTTTTTCACCTCTTAGAAAACATTGATTAGTCCTTGATTAATGAAAGCCTTTATTGTGCTTGATGTACCTCATCCACCGCTGTTTTTTTTCCCCCACATGTTTGTAGCGGGCGGCCCATTAAATTAGGGTGAAGTGCTTTAGCTTGTTGGGCCACATTTCTCCAGAAGACAAAAACCATGGGTCATGCAGCAAAGATGTTATCAGTAATTACCAGTGCAGTCATTCTGAATTCAAAGCCCCATGTCATGTCCAGGATTAGTCTTTTTTATGTAGTGATGGTGAAAGTATGTTTATAGATGTGGACAGAAAAACGTGTCGTAATCTCCTTGGTTGTTCTGTTTGCTTTGTGGAAGATGCAAAACAGAATGGCCATTCTTCTGTGCAACCTGAAGCCGGCCAAGATGAGGGGGGTTGTGTCCCAGGCCATGGTGATGTGCGCCAGCTCGCCAGACAAAGTTGAGATCCTTGACCCTCCCCCCGGAGCGCAGCCTGGAGATCGAATCACCTGTCAGGGTTTCCCTGGTAACCTTCTGCAAGAATTTTAAATCATTACAGCTTTTTAATGAAGATGCAATCCTAAGTGCCGCCTCATGTGTTGTGGGTACTGTCACAACTACTTGAACTGCTTGAGAAGATGTTTGTTTTTTTTTTAATCCTTTAAATATGTTTTATATTCATAACACATTGCCAAAACCAGATATGCATTCATGCAAAACTGTGTTCAAAGGCAGAATGTGCTTATCCTTTTCTAATTATCGTAAGTATTCCTTGTGAGTTTATGGACATGAAATCTTGGAACTCCTAACTAGGGTCTTTTCTGTACTTTTATAATGAGGTGTGAAGGTATTTCACTACTTTGTTCCCTTTGAGTTATTAATCAGAAACATGAACACACTTAATGTTCCAGACTTCTTTCCCGTCTCACACCACTACATCACTTTTTATCCACCACCCTGATTACACTTCAGATTTTCTTTTCTCCATACTTTCTTACAACTGCGGCGCAGAAAATTTTATTTTAAACGCTTTTTAAGCTGTTGGGTTTTTACTGACAAATTTGAGAAGCATTAAAACTAAACAACCTCTTTTTAAAACTGATAATTGGAGTAAGCGAGCTGTGACAGTGTCATGTAATGAGCAGAGCAAAACAGCTGGCAATTTTTGGGGTGTGTAAGATCAGTGTTTTACGGGAGGTCCTACAATCCAAGCCCTTGTGGAGAGTCTCCCATGAGACAAAATCAAAACAAATCATCAGCTGTACATATAGTGTCACTTGATACATTAGCGTGTGTGTGTGTGTGTGTGTGTGTGTGTATAAAAGAGAGAGATCTCATTTCTATATATGGGGGCTTAACAAAGCAGTCATTAAAAACCCAGTGGTGAGAGCAGGTTCTCAGTACAGGATGTTTACAGTATAGAGTAACAGGTGCCTTGCAAGTTTACCCCCCCCCCCCATTTATTTGTGTTTCAGTGATTATAATACCTCTATGACAAGGGTTTTCTTTACATACATCTGCACTTCTCCATGTTCTGACACCCATGTAAATTGGATATCCAAAATGTTAGTTTACAAATGCTCATTAGTAAGAAACTTGCTTTTCCTTCTAAAATTGATGACTTCAGTCATTGGAATGAATAGTTACTAACACAGCAATGCAAACACATTAACCTGTATAATTTTGATGTGTTGAAGATTTTGAACTGATATGAAGGTATAGACACGTTCCGGAGATTGATCTTTGCTTCAGAAAGCAGTGTTGATGACTTGATACTCAATTCTGTGAACTTGGGTAGCATGCAGTTTCTTAGTATTGATGTTATTTTTGTTCTAAAAATGCATTTTGGCTTCACTAGAGGAGGAGGAGGAGGTCACAGTCTGACCCTGGTTCCTTTTTATTGCCTGCCCTTTTGTAGGGGAGCCTGATAAGGAGCTGAACCCCAAAAAGAAGGTGTGGGAGCAGGTGCAGCCTGACCTGCGCACCAATGAGCAGTGCGTGGCCACCTATAAGGGCGCTGCCTTTGAGGTCGCCGGCAAAGGACTGTGCAGAGCCCAGACCATGTGCAACAGCGGGATCAAGTAAAACGCGAGGCACACGGAGAGAGTGCCTTGGGTCACCATGGCCGTGCTCATGAAAAATTGAATAAAATTTGTGAATCTGGCACAGATGCGTGTCCTGTGTGATTTATCACAATTATTGTTGTTTGTATTGCCTTAATTGTTCACCATGTGTACCATCTAGTAAAGAGCTGCCTTTATGCTAATGCTTTTGAAATTTTTAGGATTTGCTTATTGGTCCCCTCTCACCCTCCCTCTGTTTTCAACAGAGTTAAATGTATTATTTTTCTTCCCTTAGCCACATAATCATTTGGCAAAGAGGTTTATGTACACGATGAGCTGTACAGGCTCCTTGAATGAGGCTGGTTGGGTTGAATATAGCACAACCTTCCACTCTTGTTGCAGTCATTGTCTGCTCTATTACACCCTTGTCATTACCGGTTCAACTGTGACTGAGTGTTCCTACTTGAACCTGTGCAGTACCTTTTTTACCCTTTTATAGAGCTTTAAGGTTATTGAACCTGCCATGGGATTTTAACTGACAGCCTTCAGGTTTCCTGTGCTATTCCCTACCAAGAGTTCTTAAAATATATTGTATGTGTGTAATAAAAGGCTGTTTTTAGTTTTTGGTTTCATTTATGGTTTCTTCAGATATATCTACGTGTTCTTTATAATGTACGAGCTTCAAAACGTTCTTATACTGAAAATATGTCCTTGATGGGTGTCCATTCATGGCTTTGCCTTCTCTGTGAATAACCTGCTTTTGTCACTAGAATTTAGGATCTATCCAGATCCCGCTATAAAAAGTTCAAGCAGTCGCAATACAAATGCAGTGTTGCGTAACTGTTGCAGGCCTTTTACAGATTGTGCGTTGGCACAGCTGCCTGCTGTATGTTTTGCATGTTTAATGCCTTAGTGAAAACAGATGTTTCCCTTCATGAACAGCTTGGTTTATTGTTGAATTCACTTCTGTATTGCTCTTTATGGCTGGAAAATGCGAGTTCAGACATGAGACTACAGCATCTTACCTGAAGAACAGGTGTGGTTCCTGTGATACAGCCCCACCCTCGTAAGGTCCATCTCTGGACAGCATCTTTTCTAATCTTACCTATATAGGTTGGGACTTGACCTCATGGTTCTTATTTTTTTAACACTTTATGCAAGTGATTAAACATTTTTTTTTTGTATCTTTCTATTATTATTACACATGGGAAAATAACCATTGATGGTGCTTCTCAGCGCTCATAACAACAGGTACAAACAGCAATATGTTTTGTTGACAGATTGCAGTTTGCCGAGATACAAAAAGTGGTCATTGAAAATTCTAACAAAGCGATATATAGACACACACTAACACACAGTTTACTCAGAACATTATGCAAATCTCTATAAATATGCTGTAGGAGCTCCATGTGACATGGGCACTACAAGACCTCTGAAGGTGTCCCGTGGTATCTGGCACCAAGAAATGAGCAGTAGGTCTTTGACGTCCTCTAAGTTGCTTGATGGAGCTACTGACGTATTGTTCCAGCACATCCCACAATGTTCGATAGGATTGAAATCTGGGAAATTTAGAGGCCAGGATGACACCTTGAACTCTATGTCAAACCATTCCAACACAATTCATCCAGTGTGGCGAGGTGCGTTAGAGGTAGAAGGTAAAGTTTATTGATGCACATAGATGGAAATTACATTGCTCTTCATGGACCTTCATCATTTAACACATTTTCATTCATAAAAACAGTAACATACGTACAAAACAAAAACAATACATATTGCCCATTCCCTTATACCCTATACATCCCTCACGGACCCCTCTCTCATATTGCACTTTACACACAGCAAGACTTAAACCAGAACTGTGTGAATGTTTACTAATGCTTACTTGACCCCCCCTCCCCCCTTATTGCAATTCCCCCCTTTTAACTGCTGTGTTATATTGTTTAGTTCCTTGTGGCACAAAGGAGGATACATTACATTCTGTTTTACAGGATAGTGGTCTTAATCTGCCACTATGTATCATTACACAATTTCTGATATCCTGATGTAACGGATTATGTTCTTGCTTAAAAACATCATGAAACACCTAAGATAACCTTTTACTATATACTGAGTGTAGTAATATGTCTCTGTGGAATTAATTTACTTTCTTATTAACTTTATGAATCTTATCTTTGTCTGCTTTCTTCACAGACAGATAAAACATCTTTATCATATCAGAAGTAACTTTCAATGAATTTAACTTCCTCAAACAGGACAGTTGAGGTTTCAGGTTTTTCGTTATATGGTCTACAAATATAACTCCACCTTAGTCTGTTATCAAAAATCACACCAAGATACTTGTACTGGTCAGCTCATCTTGTTGAAGATGCCATCAGGGAACACCAATACCATGAAGGGGTGTACCTGGTTCATAGCAATGTTTATGTAGGTAGCAGCTGTCAATTTTACATCCATATGAATGGCTGGACCCAGGGTTTCTCAGCGGAACGCTGCTCAGGCCATCACACTTTCTCCACCAGCTTGTCTTCTTCCCCAGAAAATGGTGCACAGAAACCCACTCAGCCACATGGTGTAAAAGAAAATGGGACTCATTACACCAAGTGACCATGTTCCACTGTTCCAGGATCCAGGTCCAATGTTCATGTCTGCATTGTAGGTGCTTTCGACAGTAAACAGGAGTCAGCACGGTCACGCCGATTGGTCTGTGACTACACAGCTCCAAATGCAGCAGAATGTGCTGCACTGCACATATAATACAATACTGCACATGCAATCGTAACTCTATAAAACCAACTGTTAACTTATGGTCTAATATATCCTAGACCTTCACATGCACTGTTGTTACAAGATAATCAATGCGATTGGCTTCACCTGTGAGTGGTCATGTTTTAAATGCGGGCTGTATATGTACAGTATATACTAGAGGTGGTGCCAAATCCGAATATCGTTTTCAGCAAATTACAGATATGTTTTTAGATACATATTTATTACAAGTATTTTTTAAATGATTTGCTTCCAGGAAAACAATAGCTGGTGCTCCTAATAACTGTGAGTGAGTGTATTGGGTGTTTGTGTACCCACAGCAAAGACTGAAAAGGAGCCTGATTAAATAATAGGCAAAACATAGAACATTACTACACCACTATTATTATTATTATACCATAACTTGTTTGCTGATATACTTTATTATAACATTACTTGTTACTTAAGAGAAAACAATTTATTTGTAATGATTTTTGTTACTTTTTGTCTGTTTAGCTTCCTCCAGTTAGACTGGATAGTGGTGGGATTCACTATGTTTACATTAGTTTAGATTAGTTTAGTTAAGTTCTGTTGAGTCATTTAAGTGTGAATTAGGAACTGAATGTTACTTTTAAAATTATTTTCTTTTCAACAATGTTTTTGCTTACACATGTTTCTTGCTAGGTTTATGAAAACCATATACCAATGTTACATTTAAGCATTTATAATTGTTATAATAGTTAATTAAGGAACACGTTAACACTTTAATATCATAAAATTAGGTGTAATAAAAACAAAAACAGTATTTTTTACACTTATTTCCACTTTTATTAGAATATAAATAAAAAATATTTTCTGCTTCAACAAATACAGATATAAATACAAAACACTAGGCTCTCTGAAACATGCCTATATACAGCATGTGTGTGTGTGTGGAACACAAAACATGTATATGTGCATGTTGTCACTTTGAGAGGCATAATCCACATAATGAGACACTTAATTTTTCTTCATTGCATTAGGGAAAGTGACCCAAAAGTATTGTGCAATAAATGAAAAAACTTTTTGAACTGTAAATATTTAAAGGGTTGAAGTATCTAGTTCCATCTGTGAATTTCTTTTCCCCCCATGTATACTGAAATTGATTCGCAAGCAGCAGACAGAATTACGGTCTGGGAAACCTTTTTTGGAAGCTGAAAAACAGTTTGCATCGTGGAGTGTTCTAAAGTTCAGCACTGTGAAGCCAGCTTTGCTGGTGAAGGTCCTGGCATTGCCTATTCATCCCCTGGGGCATGTCAATGTAGTGCAAAACCAGTTACTTGTTAATGTTGGAAAAGCTTTTGTTAAGGGTTAGATATTACTGTTTACAATTCCTCTCAGCAGGCAACATAATCATCAAATTTCATTGGCTCCAGAGAGAAAAGAAATAATTTAACGGTTGGTTTAAAATAGGTCATCTCAATTTATCTTTATGAGTAATAGTATTTTCAATTACCTTAAATCATTTACACAACAATATCAAATTATGAAAGGAAAGACAGCTCAGTATGACATTGTGTTGGTGATGTGTAAAGATCACACAACTCAAAACTCTGTGTAAAACTCACTAAAAGCTGGCTTGCTTTTTTGGATGGTCTGCCCTTCTGCTGGGTCTCTGAAGAGACTGCCAGTAAAATGAGTTCTATTTATGTTTTCTACTGCAAAGCATGCACTAAATTTCTGTGCTTAAGACCACCCATAGGACAGAAAACACTAGAGTTAGATACCTTTTTCCAGCAGGAATAAATGCAAAAAACCCATGGAAAATGGCTGCCAGTGTTGAGTAGTATCAATATATTTCACCATGGTCCACATGATTACATTTACTTTAAACCATTATGTTTCGTTTATTTTACTCTAAAAAATATTTTTAAATGGTTGCTAAGAAATTCAAAATACAGAGATATACTCAGCAAACAGTCAGTCATGACAGAGCGACTTTAAGATGCAGCGAGAGATGAGATTCACATTTCCCAACATGCCCACACAGCCGACAAGCAGCAGCTGTGTGATGGCTGTGCGAATCTCCAAGGAAGATTTCTATCACCTTGTTGAATCAGAAGCACAGAGAATTCGACCTGTCCAGAGGGCAAACGAAAGTCCCTCCCAGTACTTGAAAGGTTTACCTAATGTAAAAAAGGGTCGTGAGGAAGCCTGGAGCTCATCCCAGAACACATAGGGTGCAGGGCAGGGGACACCCACGGTGGGGCTCCAACCCACCGCAGTAGTTCACTGTCTATAAATGAAAAAGTCTTGGAGAAAGTTAAAGGAGCATTTTATCCCTGACTGTATGGTTTCAAGCCTCTACAAAAAAATAAAAATAAAAAATAAATCCCATTACTAGGTATATTCAGATTTCTCATGTGGAGCATGTGGTCTGGTTCAATGAAGACGTGTATGTCTGTATAAGATAGAAATTAATTCTGTGATAGCAATATTGTAATAATATACATAAAATTTATATATTTAATATATTGTTTTAGAGCTTTGTAAATTGGATGTTCATTTATGATGGGGACATATCATCCAATGTCTTTAAACTTAAAAGATTTAATTGCACAAGTTAACAAAAATGCTGTGGACAGCTTACATTTTCCAGAACAAGCAAACAAGCTTGTCCAAGGACTGCTCTTGGAAAACTGATAAAGACAAAAAATAAAAGACAAACTAAATTGTTCAACAAATAATGTCTCCAGAAATGACATAACATGCGCCCATATGCAGGATGCAGTAGAGTTCTTACAACCTCCATAAACCATTCAGCATTGCAGCAAACCCGTAAAACGACGTTACAATTAGGTCATACATTCCACAGCATTGCCATCTGATTGGCTGATTTGAAGGAGACCCGTTTTGTAGAGACTGCTGCTCTGTATAAATCTATCTGCAGCACAGGAGCGCCTCGTGCATCCTCTTCCAAGCGTGTCTACACAAAAGGCGCTCACAGTCCAGCCGGCTGTGTGATGTGGATTTGGCTTCAGCACTCTTCTAGTCGGCTGAGCCTCTATGTTGACAGAAACCCATCTCTAAATTCATTTTTGCATGAAATTCGTAATGACAGACAGTACAATAAAAACACAGAGCGGGGACATACTAAACAAAGGCTTCTTTCTCCAGTCCGCATCACTCACGATTGAATATTTTCCTTAATTAGTTTTTTTTTTTTCTTCCATACAGATATTACATTTGGGTAAACAACCTCTGGTACTCGTTATTGTTCTGAATCTAAGCACTTCCTTTTCTCAGAAATACTAATAAAACGTTTTGCGTATAATTCCCAGAACGTAAATCCGACCTAATTAAAGTAGCGCTTGAAAAAATATTGAGGATACGCCAGGACTCTTTCAATAGGCGGCCGGTCGATGTTGAGTCCAGCTCATGTCTGTTTGTGAAATCTGCGTCCCTCAGTGCTACCCAGCCGTCCGCAGCTGCTCTCCATGTGATTTCAAAGGTGTTCCGCTCTGGTATGACCAGCAAACAGCAGGCGGTGAAGGCATCACCGTGGTGACCACACGAGGGCAGAGTGTGACAACAAAGAGCCTGTCGTTTTCGTGTCAACCTCATGTGTTTGAATGACTCGAAGAGTAAGACAAAACAATAGGCAAATAGCATGAAAACAAACATGATCAGTTGTAAAACTAAGGCTGAAGGATCTAAGTACAGTACATACTCCACAAACATGTTCTTCTTGTATTCTGTCCTTGTGTTCATTACCTTAATATTTTAATGTCTTATAGCTCATATCTTTATCTTTCATAGGTGCTACAGTGACACAAAACGATGTGAATTTTATTGTCAAATTGGTCTTCTCGTTCGAGAAGGTTCGTAAAATGCCTACGGGGGAGGCTGGAGTGATACACAGAACATGCCTTCCAATGGACGGAGCAATTAATTTAACTGATTGGATTAACTGGTTATGTGTGTTTAAAATTTTCCAAGAAATGAACGAGATAGAAGTGTTTTTATGAATGACCATAGTTTAAAAGTTATTATATTTTTTCCATGCAGAATAAACATTTTCATGCAATCAGGGTAATCAAATAAATGTGCTTTCCGGTGCCACAGGACCGCTGCCAAATTTTAATTGACAATGGAGTGTATTTAACACTGTCAAAAAGATGAACAAGAAAAAAAAAAAGTTGGAAATCCTAACAGGAATAAGGATGTGGTTACAATAGCTAATTACCGGAGCCTTTTTTCCGCAAGTCAAAAGAAAGGAAGGAAAGAGAAATTATTTTCGTGCAAACTAAGTTCAGTCCCTGACTTTCTGCTTTCTATTTCTCGTATGCTTTCAGTTTAAAACTAAATCATGTTTCAGCTCTTGACCCCATTTGCAAGTTTTGCTGTAAGATATCGACTCCCTCGTTTCAAAAATTCGTTCTCGAAAAATTTCATGTCTATGCTGTAAAAAAAAGCACATTTAGCAATGAATGGAGGCTGGAACGACCGTATCATAGCAAAAGACAACAACTGACCAGCCAATAAGACTGGTCCAACCCAGAAGAAATACACTTCGGATCTCGAGGTTAGGGGGGGGGAAAATCGGTCACCTGCAGTGATTTAACAGTGTCATTGTAGGGAGCGACCAGATCAGCTCTGAAGCGCATGCGGTCGTGTTTCTTGTAGTTGAAGGTACCGTGTGATTATCGTTTTCTCATTTTGCACTTTTCCCGAGTTCCGCCAATCGTCCATTTGCTTCAGTTGATCTGACGGTAGTAATTGAGGGCTTAATGACTAGCTGATTAGCAGAATCTGATGGTCCATTGGTGCCATCACACAAGTATATAGAACAGCTGAGAATCCCGGACGAGAGGTTTGGGAACCAGGGAAGTAGTCTGTTCATGGTCTGTTGAAAGGTGGTCAAAACTCACGAAGACTAGTAATTTAACAGAGCCAGTATAAACATTGTATTAGCACAACTGTGCAAGCACGTTGTTAATTATAACCTCTATAGAACTAAATTTTTATAACCTCTATTCAACTCAATTTTTATATAGCGCTTTACAAGAAGTAACAAATATTACAAAGAATTAACATCTTAATTAAGTTTCTTAAATTAAAGCCGGGTGTGACAACGAAGGAGAGGAATCCGACACGACAGTGTGGGGGGAAGGAGGGTGGAGGCGCAGGGTCACCTGGCTGCCCATCCCCTCCTAAGCATAAAGTACGGGGATCGAACCCGCGACCTTGGCGTTATTAGCACCACGCTCTAACCACGTAGGGTAAACGAAAAGCCTGGGTGCGCAAAACTGTAATGGTGCAGGGCTTCTGTAGACCGCGTTGGTTCTAATTTACTTCTGTGTAAGCACATAGCGCACACATTTCCAGCGGACTCGTTGCTGTAAACTACTCATGTACTCTCATACTCCGATACCTTACATCCAAAGGGACATTCTTTACTTGAAGAGCAGGATTTAACATGTCTCGTTCTCCACGGGAGAAATTTAAGGCGCATAGGACGTAAAATACATCGCTTTTCGGGCAGATTAGAGCTAATGGCCCTTAATCGTTTATGTGTTACCAATATGTAATGTCCTCGGAAAGACGAGGGAATGGTCTAATAATACGCTCCTTTTCAGCCACATACATTTCAGGGTTTGGTTAGAAACATCATGATTTCATTTACACGGATATGAAATACAAGATTTAATTTGTCAACCATATGTTCTTCTTACACCGAGGAGGATGTACCCATTAACGTATTATTGCGTTTTACCCATTTAGACTGACCGGTACTTAGACGGTTAGTAACAGCTCAGTGGTTTCGTTATTTAATTAACAAATTCACCAACTCATTCGTTGCTGAAATGAAACGGTTGCCTTCAGCTGTAAATGAAAACGGGTACAGTACAGCATAATTGCGACTCCCACAGGATATAACTGGTTTAAATATAAACGTTTTTTTTTTTTTTGTGGACTTGTAGAAAACTTATTCAGGTTTAAATACATGGGATTGCACGTCACTAATAAGAGCATGTACATATACATTTAATTTTGAAGAAACAGTACTATGGGTAGATCGTTACTGAGTTCTGCAGTCTACTACATCTAGATGAAGTCACTTGAAATTACATTTAGGTTTAATTATTTGTCCTGATTCATCATTTTCCAGCAAGAATTTTCAGATTTTGTGGTTTGGTTTTGTGTTCATGGCTGTGTGGGCTCTAATGATGTAATTAGTAAAAAGAGCTTTGTTTCACTCAAGGCTGTGGAAGATCAAATGTGGATGGCAGCTTCCTGTTTGCCGGTCTCCCTTTACAGCAGTGATTCAATTATGCAAGTGAAACTCACCGTTAGCTCATTTCCTATGCTCACAAATTCAAAGCTGGTGAGTCTATTGCAATTGGGTCAGGTGATTTCCCACCATACCACCTTGCAAAGGGAGGACTGTAGAAATACTGTCTCTACACATGCTTTGGTTATATCTTAATGAAAATGGCTTTGGAATATTTTCTGAGATACACTGAAATGTTTTGCTAGGGTTTTGGCAGCAAAAGACATAGAACAACCGTACAGCAAGTAACATGGTACCAGTCGTGCACAGTAAGGGCCCACACATTTGGTGCTAGTTTAACAGACACAACTGCACAAAAAATAGCAAAACACAGTTACAATGTTTTCCTCATGTTGCTAAAGCTCAACTTTGAAACATCATGGGATTCTATCTCCAGAAGCTCTGTTATTTGTGTGCTTGTAGCTTAAGGAAAGCTGAGGCAGCCTGACTTCTTGGACTTCCAGCATCTCCTGCTTAATATTTTTTCCTTGATGGGATTGCTAACATTGTCGGCAAAAGCTAAAATGTATTTTAGCTATCCTTTGATTGATGGATTTAAGGATTGGGATGAACAAGGCGAAACAATGAAGAAAAATGGAAATTTGTACTTTTTTTTCCAATAAAAATATTTCCAAAATCAGTCAGGCGGCTGAGTCAAAATGCGGTTTCACATGATTGTACTTAAAGACAATTTAGTCCAGGGCCACCCTGGCTTCATGCTTAGTGACAAACATTATTGTAATGTCTGATTTATTGAACGTGATATGAGTCAATTTCAAACCACAAGTCGCGCCGAGGAAGATAATGGCTCTCCTGTCAATGACAAATAATAGACTGAGACATTTGTGCTATTACATGCGACACCATTAACGATGAACATGACGTGACTGTTAGCTTTACCCGAGGCTACTGCGAGATGAGCCGGCTCTGTCATGAACCGTATTTTTCTTTTTGTTTTTTTAAAACAAGGATCAGACAAAAAGATTAGTGTTAAATGTCATGTATAGAGGACGTGTAAATACGTGATTACATCTTATCACACAGGAGGTTGGGGCCACGTTACAACAATACAGAGAGAAAACATGATCTGGAGAGATACAGGATGTCCATCACTCACTTGTTCTTTTAAACAGTGATGACAACATCATGTAATGTCTTTTTTATGTTTATCTTAAGATTTAGTTTTGCCTTGAGATTTCATCTTTGTCCCAGAAATGCAGTTTTTTTTTTTAGCTAAATCATAGAACTTTGCTTATTAAAAAAATTCTTTCCATTTTGTGTCCCATGCTTTGGCTGTTTGTCTTGCTTCTTTATCCCTCAGGACAAATTATTTTGAAGGCAAAACTCCAGAACTGCATTGCACATAACATATTGTGTCTTATGACTGTAAATTCAGATCAGCTGACCCTAAGGTAACACGGTATTACCGTACCTCTAAATGTTGAGCTGTCCAAAGTGCTGAAGAGAAAAATGTAACAAATATTTTTTTAATCGTAGCTAGCAAGTGAATAGTTCAGCTATGTTCTTGTTTCTGCTTTCTTTTTATATACTTCAGCTTTTATTTACATATGCCCACTAAGAATTATCCTCACGTAAACACAATCACGTGTCTTTGAACTTCAGTTGAAGTTATTCATAGTTAATTAGAGATGATTACAGGGCTGTTACATGGACCTTTAATGATATTTTGCAGGGGCAGTTTGGCTCCATATAGGTAATGAATGGATCACAGTGGAAGAACTTCCGCTTTTCCCATGATTAAACCTTGAAAAGAACTCGATGGAATTCTATAGAGCAGGCCTTCTAAATGGTCCCACTGAGGCTGTTATATAAACACAGTGATGAATTGAGCAGGTGTCTTGTTGCAGGGGACTGTGGTGGAATCAGTGTGCTTCGGAATTGGGGGGTGGGGGACAAAGTAAAGGAAAACCTGATGACTTAACTAAACATAGGACAACATCCTCTAATTTCCCCCTACCCCCTTTGTCACCCAAAACTCTCTGGGAGAAAAGAATTAGGGGAAGACGTGATACCATAATTCCATGATCTGTTACTCTCTTTATTTAGGGTTTGGTGACCAGCTTAAGTGTTCCCAAGAACCAACAAACCATCTGACAGCCAGGAACCTCAGACACCCAATGGAAAAGCACAAGAAGCATAAGAAACCATAGCTAATGTTATCCACTCATTTGCCACAGACAACAAAATGGTGGATATCTTCTCTACAGTCTCTTGTGTACAAAAACAGAGGCCTAGCTATCCATTGATGGCCTCTTTATAGTTTTATTAAAGTGTTTGCCAAGACTGAGGGCTTTTGAAGGCAAATAAAGTCTCAAAGGCCTCATATGCAAAGGTTGCTTCTATCAATAATTGCATCTTATCTGATTGGGAGTTTAAAAAGCACTGAAACCGTATCCTGTAAAAAAAAAACATCCACCAGCATCCTGGTTCAAGGAGAAATATGACAGGGTGCTTTCAAAGGTACTGCCGTATAACCTTGTGTCCATCAGATGGGCCACAGACTTGCACATTATGCAAAATGGGAAGCATGAACAGGATAGCGCTTTTAGCGGTCGACTCCTATGCAAATGCAGCCAAACATTCGGAAGCAGGAGATGGGCCACGGCTTCCCCTGCTTTGTAGCTTTGTGTTTGTGAGGAAGAAATGTCTCCCCCCGAAGCAACTGTCCTTGTTTTGCATGCGTTATACACTTACGCAACTAGACTATAATCACAGTAGATATCAGTATTTGGTAAATGGTCCTACCGGTTTATACACTTTGGCTTCTATATCAATTTCAAAACCTGCATTTGCCATGCCTCCAAATGTATAATACTCAGTATAGTTTTCACCTCTAATGATGATGGGTTTATTGTAAATGCACATTATATCTCACATGGGTAATTATTTGCTGTCTGCAGATATGCTTTGGTGGATAGCATTTGCACCCGCTACTGAAACCATGTGAAAACCAACACTGCCAATCTAAACTAGTGACATTGCAAATAGATATTAAAAAATTATCTAATTGACAGTACAGGTCTCAAAGTCTTCTATGTCCAGTCTGTTGTAGTCAAGGTTCCCTCTACTGTAGCCAAGGGCATATGCACTGAAGAGAATGAAGTCAGTCATCTTTTAAACCACTTCATCCTGTTAAGGGCTGCAGGGAAGCCTGGAGCCCGTCCCAGAGCACATAGGGTGCAGGGTAGGGGACTCCCAAGGCAGGGCACCAACCCACTGCAGGCAATTTGGAGACACCAAACAACGTAAAATGCATGTCTTTGGATTGTGGGAGGAAATTGGAGCACAGGGAGAACATGCAAACTCCACACACACACACACACACAAGGCAGGAATTAAACCCCAGGTCTTTCTAAATTGAGAGCGCATGCCAGTTTGAAACTGGCACAGGTAAAAGCCCTGCCAACTTGCATGAAAGGGCATGATACTGCAGGGCCATATGCACACCAGGGTTATTCCATCTATCCATTCACTTTACCGCCTTATCCAGTTCAGGGTGGCAGGAAGCCAGGAGCCCATCCCAGGAAGCACTGGTTTATTATCATATATAAAACTATCACAAAAGCAATTAATTAAAAAAGAACTCTTACTTTTACCATTTTGCCATACTTTTACTAAGTAAAATAACATAAAATGACATCTTGAAAACATACTAAAAATTAAAACTGTAACTGACAAAAAGAGTACAAAATAGTTTCATAAAGAAATAAACATTTGTTTATATAATTTTCTATGTTGATTCATATTTTTGGATGCTAAATGTTAATTGGCCAGAGGATGTCAGAGTTCCAGTTAGTGGTTCCTACTTTCTGAGTTTCAGGGTTTCCTTCTTGATCCTCACACTGGGATTACAGAAAGATGAAGCTGCTTGGTATAGAAGAGCATAAAAACATGTGAGTCACGCTTATTAGCTGGAATATACTGGTCTTTTGACAAATGTTAATTCAAAGTTTTAAAATCTGATTGCAGAAAATTTGTATTTTTTAAATAACCTTCTTTTATAATGATAACCAAAAAACTGCAGCTAAAATAAATTAAAAGGATTAAACTAAAACTAATAATTTTAGCAAAATAAAAATAAAACTAAAATTTTTCGAAATACTCTTGCAAATGTACTAAAACTATATGTAACCTGCTTAAAATAAAACCAAATGATATTTTCAAATTTCTGATTCACGTCCCATTCAACTGCTCATGTCTGATTTCATATGCAGTCATTGGCAGCCAAGACAGACTAGCGCAAATATACAGATAGCCTCAACACTGCTACAATCTCCAAGACACCAAAAAAAATTCTACAATTAAAAAAATTTAATAATTATAAAGATGCACTGAAAGCTGTTTGAATTTTTTTAATGATGTATTTCACTTTAATTAATCATAAGATATAAATAATCACACTGTAAAAGTCCAGTTAATTTTACCTTTATACATTTGTTCATTTAGCATAAAGTCTTTATTTACAAACTAGCAATTAATTGCTGTCAAACTTGGACAGGATTATATATATCTTTTAGTAGACCCAAATGCTTTGTAAAATAATGCAAATAATTATTTTAAAAATATATATGATAAAAATATTACTAAAATTTTAATCCTGTTGTACAGCTGTAGATTTGAATAAAACATAATAACCAATTATTTTGCACAAACTTGTCAGCAGTCAAATGTGTGTATGAGTGCTCTTGAGTGTGTGTCAATTCTGTTCTTACGTAAGAACTAATCCCAAACAAGAAAACATTGGTGAATGTCAGAATCTTTGCAAAAGCGAGTAAGTAGGTTTTAGGAAGAAATTTCTTCTTAAGAATGGCTGGGTAAATGAGGCCAAATTTTCTAAAGACCTTTTAAAGTCCAGTAAGGTATGTAGTCACAGCTCTACATTGAATTAATACAATTCTCATCTAAGCTTTTAGTGTTGGTTTTCCCATATTGTTTACAGCAGTGTGCCATTAGTTTTGATACAAAATATCAATTAACATTCCAGAAGGGCATCACCCTGACCACAACAATGTACAGATAATGGCCCAATCTCAGTACACACATCATGTTATATTGGGGGCAGGTGTTTTTCAAAAGGTGGTAATAGATCTGCTTACCTCCCCCACACCCTTTTTACTTTTTTTTACCAACTTATTCTGGGTATTGCCTACAATGAACGCTTCCATTTTTTGGATCTAGTTGCCAAGCAAGGGCAAAGGTCAAGTTAACTCCCTTTTAAAAGACCATATTGTTTAACAGAAGACATCAGGTGCTACTTTAACAAAGTAACAGAATTCATACATTTCTCTTGCACACAATTTATACCCAGCAGTTCAAAAGTTGTTATTGGTGTGTAATTTCAAGTTGTAGATATATTTGTTTGGCTATTTGTTGAGCGCATATTTCAGAAAACATTAGCTCTAATTCTGACATGTGCGCACAGCTTTAGAGGGATATGTTCTGGATGAAATGTGAAAAGATGGTGGATTTTTACAGATGCATTTAATTTTTTCTTAGGATCCCTTCATGAAACCACAACAGAGCTTTCAAAATGGCACAGATAATAGTGTGTGGTGGAAATATGTACAGATAGTCACACAACCTGGCTGAGGAATCCATAAATTGGAAATCAAAGTCTATTAATGTGCTTTTATTACATTCACAGGAGTATCGTTTTAGAGGAAGAAAATGGAAAAGAAATAATCCTCAATTTCTTTAAAAAGTCTTGTGTGTGATTTATGCACATCTGTCAGGGTCTATGGCACTGCGAGTGAAAAGAGATAGAGTAAGTGTCCTTGAAAGACTGTACTTCGCTTCACTGAAATTATTTTTCAAAGTTTTCAATAAATGATCCAGAGCGTTTTGGTAATTACAGGCGCCAACAGGCAGCAGTGATGGGCTGAAACGGAAAGCAAACGTGCAGCCCTTCCAGCTGGAAGGGACAGGAAGTGTACAGAGGCTGCTGGAAGAAGGTTCCAACGCTCTGGCGGCAGGACAGCCAGCGGAGGATAAAGGTGCAGGTAAAGTTATCCCATGCATCCCTGCTGCTGCGTGAGGTAGTCATTGATGTAGGGCTGCCTTTTTTAACAGCCGGGGGGGGAGGATGAGGCTCTGGCGTCCCTTTTGTTATTTGTAAAAACAAAAAAAAAAAAAAAAAGTGGTGGGGGGAGGAGGAGCGGAACAAAAAGAAAAGAAAATGGGAAAAAAGGATTTAGCTCATCATGGGTAACAATGCTGTCTGCTGACAGCAGGAGACATGATGTCATGTGAGGAATAGATCAGGGCTGGATGGGTGGGGGGGTAAGTCTCTGGGGCAAAATGGGGCTTGTGGGTTGGTGGGGGGGGCATGTAGCGCATAATGGGTCACTTCCTCAGGGGTGGTGCTTCGGTAACGGTCAGGTCTCCAGGTCACCCATTCACCTCTGGGGGTTAGTTGGGGGGTGGTAGGGTGGAGTCTGTGCATTGAGTAAGGGGCGGGGAGGCTTTGGGAGTGGTGTTCGCTGTCAGGGCAACAGAAGCTGGACAGAAAGCATGTGGTGTGTGAAGAGGGAGCGGCCAGCCACACCGGTGAAGATCACATTCTCCCCTTCTCACGTGCAACAGCCTGCTGTCTGTCATTCCTAAAGTTAGCACATACAACCACAACGTAGTGTTTCTTTTTTATTACATTTCTCACTCATTAGTGTATGGATACTTATAACTATTATATATGTTAATATTTTTATGTTGTATAAAATAATGATATACAACACTAATTATATAAACTATTTTGTTATAATATTCATAATATTGTAATTCTTTTTTAAGAATTTTTCCATTACTGATTTTAATCAACCAAGGTTTGCATTGAAGCTACATAATCAGCCCTTTTTTTAATTATTTTGAGCCTTTTGTAGAAAGCACCAGTGTGAGAGTGCTTGTGTTCAGGACAAGACATCATTTTGTTGTGGTACCAATATAATGTAATTACATAATAAAGCTTTCCCCTTAGCTGGTGGTCTTTGCTAAAACAGGATACCAATGTTCAACCATTTGTTAAGAAGCTCTGAAGAATTTTGTAAAACCCACAAACCATAATATTTATCTAATAGCTCTCAGAGCTGCTATTTGCCTGTTCTGTTTTGGATGGAGTGCAGGACTCTCTTCTCCGTTGACTGCAGGAGAATGGCGCAGGAACACAGCAAGGTGTGTGTTGTCTCAGGCAAGCAAGCACAGTAAAAGCTGTATGGTTTTTACTCAATACCGACAGTGTGCTTGTTCTGTCTGACATGTTAGTCACACTGGATTTGCGAGAGTCCTGAAAAAGCGTCTTGTATTCAGGTGGCTAACTTAGCATTTCTCATGTAGAGGCAGACGGCCTTTGCAGGGAATGTAGAACATGCTGTACTCATTCTGTAGTAATTTTCACAACAAATTAGTGTTAGCAGCCTGGTATAAATGTTAACAACAAATTAGTGTTAGCAGCCTAGTATAGCTCAATGTATAGAACATCAGGCCTGGGGCAGGACACTGAAATGGTGCACTCTGCCCCCAAGGGGATGGGTTAATGCAGTGAAGTAATTTTAGTCTGGGATTAATGAAGCACTATTAAAAAAAAAAAAAGTTCAGTGCAACATGTATATTTGACGTGTAACTGTCAGCTCAAATGTTGGCTTAGAAGACTAGGATTTCCAGTGGACACCTGGAAGAGGTTCCAAAGCCCTCTCTGGGGATCAGGTGGGGCATGGCCACCATTTTTCGACCATTGAAGAACAAACAATGGCCTTGAGGATTAAGTTCTCCTGTTTGACAAATAGATCCTTAACAGGGGTGGGGCAGGAGTCTTTGAGAACAAGTCCAAAATATTGCAGTTTTTTTTCACCTCGTTAGTCTTTCTACATGAGACTGTGTGACCAGTATAGCAATCCCTCAAGTTACAAAATTAATTGCCTCCAGTTAATGGTTTGTCTGTTGAAATTTCATGTACCAATGTATACATTTTGAATAGGAAGAAACAAACAGAAATCTCAAACAAATTTCTCAAAGTAACAGGGAAACCTTTGATAAAAATTTACAAAACTATTAAGCCCTAATTTCAGCATAATACATAACATACATATAATACAAATTTATAAGTGCAAATTACTTAATTGTCAAGCATTTATTAAAATCATTAATAACTGTGTCGGTAAGAATGCAGCACAACATTATGTATAATATTGTGTGTTTCACAGCAGTGCACAAAAACAAACATTTTACTGCCCAACAGTTGAAAATAAAGGCAGTTTTGTTTAATGAACTAATGCTTACTTAGTGAAAAATTAGCTGTTATGATTTTTGGTGGGTGGAACTTTGGTGGGTGGAACTGTTTTCTTTTTCTTTGACAAAAAAAGTGAACGCAAGTCAAAAATGTACTATTGTTAAATTGTGCTACAGTGAAGTTTTTGTTTGGATACCAACATCAAAGTATCACAAGACAAGACTTGGAAAAAATTTAGATAACCATGGACAACCTGCACTGATCACAATTGGCTTCACATGGGATGTACCTGAAGCAACTGGATTGGGGAGAAACTGAGATAGAACTCCTATTCCACTTTTGTTTTCATGTGTGACAGTCATCACTGCCCTCCCCTTCCTCAAGATGTTTGGCCACCATTCGTATGACTGATTGCGTGGGACCCAGTAAAGAGTGTTCCCAGTGGGTTATTGGTCAGGAATCCTGCTCATAAATTGCAATGTTGGTGTTTTTTCAGGGGAAGCCAGTCATCTGATTGATTTGGGGTTCTCATCCTAAGGCCTGTTCCGAGCAGGTGCTGCTCTTTGGCCAGACAAATGAGATGCAGACAAGACATCAGCTGGGAGCTGCACGGAGCTGGCTGTAGGAAGTTGGTCTTGCCATGAAATATGTTTTCACAGGGTTGAGAAAATGAAACAGAGCCCACAAGCAGCTCACCAGCACCTGTGTCCAAAAGGAACCAAGCTTATAAAGCCTTCTTTGAACCCAGACTCCATTTCCTCCCCTTCACCCTCACCCCCATGAAAAAATGCACTCATATCTTCAGTTATAGCTTATAAATCAGAGGGGCCATGAGCCAATGTCAGTTTGTCCTGAAGAATGTGCACCACATTCAGACTTAAGTGTAATCATCTGCTTCAAAAGTTCAGAACCTGCCCACTGACCTCCTGTTTCAGCACTGTGTATTTCACCCAACCTGTTGCCTTCAAATATTACCCCCCCTCCCCTCACTACAAAACCTGCCACATAGGACCACGGGTGACAGCCATGATCTTGGACCTTAAAGAAGGTTCAAGCAACACCTCTCACATATACAAGGAGGGTTGTGTAATTAAAGGTGTTTTACTGTAAGACAATGCATTGCAATATAGGCATCGGTACTGAGTCATTACTGACTAGTTACATCACTACCACGAGAAATGAAATCACTAGTAAATGATGTCACTGTAAACTGGATCCAGTGCAGTTACTGGGGCTTTTGTCTTTGCAGATTGAAGCTGGATAAGCAGTTTATGTGGACTATATGAATGAATAGCATTCTGTTTGTGTTACGTTATGACTCACCACAAAAATTAGTGTTGATAGGTCCTCCAAGCTGGTTCGGCTTTATTTCTTCTGCCATGTACAAATGTAAAACACAGCGCAATGGCATACTTATTGATATCAAATGAAAACAAACATTTTAACAAGAAGTTACAAATGAAATGACTAAGGTTTGTTTTCATGTGTTCAAAAATCATATAGCTATGCATAGCATAATTTCTACCAAGCAAATGAAAAAAATATATATGTACAGTGTATCGCAATTAACCTTTTTAGCGGTTACAGGCAGTTACCTTATCCTTTCCATTCTCAGAAATGTCTGCAGCTACATCTTTTCAGTTATTAAAATAGAAGTAAACTGAAATACATAAAGATTAATATATACAGTACACACAGTTAATAAATGCATATATTAAATATCAAGTTTATATATAATATACATTTATAATTTAGAATTAATATATAAAAAACTCCATAAATTTATAAATTAAAATTAATAAATTGTTATCACAACTGTTTAAGTTGTCTAAAGTAATATGCATGTTAACATTGACATTTGTGTGTACATAATGTCTGTGTTACTTTATACTCTTTTCTTCATAAAGCAAACATTTTCATAGTTATAATTCTGTAAAGAATTCACAGTAATCCTTTGCTTATTTTCTAAGGAAATCCAGCCAACCAGACAGACGGTTTCTATTTTAAAGAGGCCGCACAGATTTCTTTCTACAGGCAAAGATGTTATTATTAAGTGCATTTGGATATTGTACAAAATAAGCAGAAATAAATTATCTTTCAAGAATGTGTTAAGTTCACATCACAGAATAATAAATATCTTTAATTCATTTGTTCTGTTTTTCAGAAATGTTTTAGCTCTTAAAAACGTTTGTACATTACAGTACTTTTACTGCCATCATCTCACCTGTTCACATCATAAGGCACAACCCCATATCGTACACATCTGTACTCACTTCCTGTTAGGCCAAAGTTTTTTTGTGACCTACATACTCACCAGAAATGACACCCGTTACGCACATTCAGGATGCTCTGAATCAGGACAAACAACAACATGCTCATGCTCCCACACAGCTCAGTTTGCACAGCTTCTGCTGAAGAGTTCCCACACACCACAACCGTCAACCTGACCACCTCTTTGTGAAGGACAGTGTCACACCCTGGGTCATGCCCTGTTTTGTTTCTCCTAGTTCTGCCCTGTCTAGGCCTTTTGCTATTTCTATGTTTCCATTCTGTTCTAGTTTTCATTTTGTCTCTATTCTGTCTAATTACCTCTGGCTCTATGTCAGTCCTTACTCATGCTTTCCTGCTAATTGTTTCTCCTGTTCTGGTCCCTGATTGTACACCTTTGAAATGTCTGTGTTTCCCCTAGGTTCTCACCAGTTTTTACAGGTCCATGTAGGTTGTAGCCTTACATTCATCCCTGACTTGTTATTATTCGTGTTCCTGTCCTAGTAATTCTTGTTTGCCTGTTTCTCCCCTTATATTATGGTTTATTATAAATCCCTTGGTAAACCTCTCTTGTGTCTTTGTGCTCAAATAAACTCTCTTCCACACCTAGATTCTTCTCCACCTTAGTGTTTGCTTTGCAATATCTTAACAGACAGCGGTCACCAAATACTAACATGGTAAATATGTTCTATGGCCTTGCACCATTTTGCCGACCAACACCGCATAATGAATCAGTGTTGGTTTTTACATTTCTATTTGCTGATTTATTTTGAATAACATTTTCAAAATAGCGAAGTGTTCCTTTTTATATTTTTGTTTGGCAAAGTGTTTAAGAGCTTTCTGGCATTCTACAAATGTTGTATGATCTGTGGTGTCATAGTGTGATACAGAACAATCCAAAATTTTGTGAACTCCAAAGTCATTTGTAAGTAAGTTTTATTATGTCTATGTCACACAACAGTACAGTAAGAACATAAAGATTAATTTGACCTGTCATATCCTGCATGCTCTCTGCAAAGTTTATTTACTGATTGGAGTCAGAAACACATCAGATATTTATTAATTTATATGTCACAAGGCACTTTTAAGATTTGGCTTAGAGAACATGAACATGGTCATTTGTTTAAATGTGTTTTTCATGAAACTATTGTGAATATTTCTGGATTATTGGACATCTGGGAAACACATTGGAAGAACTGTCTGGACTATCCACTTCTGTTAAAGAGCTTAATACTTAAAAGAAGCATTGTGCAAAGGGTGTGCAAACCCTGTATCGTCATAAAGTGACTGTACTGAGATCAGCGCTGTTATTACAATGTGTTATGTATTTCTTACTGTAACAGTAAGTGGTATGTTAAATATTAAACGTTTATTAACATAATCTGTAATGGCACGCTCCCCACAGCACTGTCATTTTGGAGATGCATTTCTACGTAAAGGAGAAGAACTGGAGGGATGACGGAGGAGAGGAAGCGTGAATAGCACAAACACCGACTGCAAACTCCGTGTTGCATCAACATGACAGCCGCGGTGAACTTTCCGCGGTTCCAGACAACAATCTAAGGTTTCCGCAGAACGAACATGATCCGTGATATTTATTGTGAGAAGAGAGATATTATCTAGCAAATAAATAGTACAAAAGAACTGAAATAAATGCGTTCTGACATGAACGGATATAGTTAAATGCTTTAAGACAAAAAGCGATTTTTTTAAAAAGAATTTTAAAAACTCATTTGAAGCTTTGCACTAGTTTATATCCAGCAAATTAAATGCTTGGATGGTTGTTGTAAAGCTATAAAACAAAATCTTCCATTTCTGTATGACTTAAAGGTTTAAGTTCCTGCAAATTACAGAAGTGAGTAGGATGTGATTAGACAAACCTTTTTAGTGGGACTAACACTGGCACCGATATACATTAATACCAGTCAGTCACAGAAATAGCAAACAGGCATCACCGTGGCCCATAACTCTTGATTACGCTTTCTAGTGAGCCAGCAGGAAAACTCCACTTTTTGAAAGGAAGCAGATTTCACAAAAGCCTTTAAACAAAGAATTTTTTTTTTCAGCCAGAAACTTCAGATTTTCCTTTGCAGTATAGAGACATGCCAGAGTATTGATGTCTCTCATGTTTTGATGAACTCCCAGTTTTAAAAATAACAACTGACTGAAAGATCTATTGCATCAAAACCAACCATAATGATAAAATAATAATAGTAGTAACAATAACAAAAGCAGATGCTGATTTTGAATTGGTGTCTGTTGGATGTAAAGGTGTTTGCTTTTAATTTTCCAATAATTTCTTATATGGTTTAAATTAATCTGGAGTTAGAATTGCCTTTGTGGTAGTTTGTTTTGTTCTCTTCACCTTTGAAATGTAAAGTTTAATTTTAAACACGAACATTAGACGGACACCATGCCCAGTAATTTTGTATTAGCAGTACTATCAGACCATGTCTCACAGAACATTCTACCCAGCTTCTGGTCCAAGCTCTGGTCATTTCAAGATTGGACTACTGCAACTCCATCCTGGCCGGCCTCCCAGCCTCTGCTAGCTATCCTCTCCAGAGGATCCAGAATGCAGCAGCACGTCTCATCTTCAACGCTCCCAAATGGACACACGTCACTCCCCTGCTTGTCTCACTACATGTCACTCCCCTGCTTGTCTCACTACTATTGGCTTCCAGTCCAGGCACGCATCAAATACAAGACCCTGATGCTGACGTACAAGGCCATCAATGGGACTGCTCCAGGCTACCTGCGTCCCGAATCAAGAACTATGTCCCCTCCTGTTCTCTGCAGTCTGCCAATGGGAAGAGACTGGTCTCACCAGTTCTAAAACCTTGTAAACCTCGGCTCTTCTCTTCTCTGGAGCCTATATGGTGGAACGAACTTCCGCTTGCTTTGAGGACTCCATCGTCGCTATCCACATTCTGCAAGCAACTGAAGACACGTCTCTTCGGGGAGCACTTTAGGACTTGAAACATGAAATCTTTCCATGCTTTCATTCGCTTAGTTGTGGCAATGGCTTTGGTGCTTGCTTGCAAATGTTTGTCTAGTTAATTTAGTTTCAGTTTCTCCAATTATTTCAGACTTACTGTTTATTTGTTTTACTTGAATGACGTTGTGACAATTCCCAGACTTAATCGGGTGCACTTTCAAGATAGAACAGCATTTACTGTTAGTAGATTCACTAATACTGTTTGACCTCGTTTGTGACATGCATGTACTATTATTAATTGTAAGTCGCTTTGGACAAAGGCGTCTGCTAAATGAATGAAATGTAATTTAAATGTATTGATCCCTGTTCCACACTCCCCCATCTGAGAATCTGCTGTATTTATGACCTTTATGTCTGTTTCTGATATTAATGCTGAAGTCAAGAACAGGTGACCTAGCATTAAGGTCACTCTTTCAGGGTCTTCGCTGTCAGATGGTTGTCAAACATTTAATGAAGGTGTCCGCACAACATAGATATGTCCCTGAGGAATTCGCTACAAACTATATTGTTATCAATGTAGATGACACAGAATACATATTGTTCCAAACTGAAGATTTCAAGAGTAGTTTTTTGTTACAAATGGAGTACACATCATCTTTTTATGGTGCACATGAAGTTTGTATTTTATGTCAAGGGAGCATGAACTATATAACCATGTATCCAGTGCGCACAGCAAATGCACAGCTGATTTCATTTAAAAAAGTTATTTTAAAAACATACAAGAGAAATACGCCAGGTAGTTGAGTGTGCGACGTTTTTGTCATTTAAACAGAAATCTCTTAATGTGCAGTAGCACAGCCACTGGGCTGCTAATGTAAGTCTCTTATAATGCTAATCGTTCACTGTTAAACTATCTTCAAAACAGCGATACCGCAGGTGAGAGGTCTGCGGAACATGCCCGAGATCACCTGTGTTTAACAAGTCGATCAAACCCATTATCGCAAGTTCATCTTAAAAAATACATGAGGAGATAGATTTATATGAGTTATAAAACCTTTTAAACTTTTTTTCCCAAATAGAATTATTTAAATAATGTCTTTATTAGGTTTGTTTTACATTTCCTGTAATAACCGTTAGTTTTTACGCCTCCTACATATTCCTTACACTGAACGAATGAGTGATTATAGTCACCTTAGAATCTGACCTTTTTTTCATTCATTTATGGTTTATAGTTGCTTTATCGTTTCGATTGGGTATGTTCTTATAACTGGGAACAGATGCGTTGTCTCTTTGCGGAATTCCTATTGACCGCAATTTCTAAAAATTAGGGAAACGGTCCCATTTGGCACGATGCGAGCGGAAAATATGAATGGTAATGCTGGAGCAGCCGGGCCAAGCCCGAAGCTGTAGCACTGCACCGGGGTAGCCAGATGGAATTAATTTTATGACAAGAATAATCAGTACTACCTAGTTAATTTTATGTACTGCAGAAAGTTTCCATAGCCCATGGTATATAAAGCCTCACATGGATTTCCCCCCCCCATCCCACCACCACCAGTTGATTTAAATCCAGAATCAAAAAGGCACATTAAAGATGGATGATAACACTTCCTTTCCCCCGCAAGAAAAACCGGTTTATCCTCAATAACATTTTCTACTGAATGCAAAGAAGTAAACAAACAACAGTCTTTACTGATAAATACATGGATGTGAATACAGTTTAAAGGTTAGCTGTGATCACTCAACAGGTGTTGAAAGGTGCAAAAATGAGTCAGACTAAGTGGAGTTCACATCTTACTCTGAAAGTTGGATAAAGCCATTTAAGCTATGAGAACCTGTCCACTGCCTGTCCCTCTCCTAGGTCCAGAATGTAGCTCTGCTTGTCTATGTCAATTTTGTGTGTGCTGTGTGGCACAGTTGAAAGCCCTTTCAGTTGGAATTAACCTCATGTGGTTTAATTTTAATCACTATCCAAAAGGGAACTGCAATACTAGTAATACTTTGGCTGTAATGTATTAAAACTGCTTATCATTACTTTAACTGCAGTCTGTGTTATCTACATCTAAATTCCTAATGTCTGCACGACATTTAGCACTGCACTTAGACTAAGTAGGTTTAATCATCTTATCTAAATGTTGAATTTAGTAGTTTACCCAGCCAATAGTTTAATTTCTCACCTACTTTGTCCCTTCTGACATAATGCACAATCAGCTGTGTTCTGATTATAGACACTGGTCCACTGTTGTCTAGGCCACTAGGCAAATAGGGGCTAGTAAGTGTTTACAGGCCCAATTCTGATGAGTCTAGTGGAAAAGCAGGCCAATGTGACACAAGCGTAAAGGTAAAATTAGTTAGTCACGGTTCTTTGGTCTCTGGGTAATAAACTCATATCCTGGACGATGTTTAATCTCAGGAACTTTGAAGTAAACCGATATCTAACAGTCAGCGAAATGTTGCAATTAATTAGGCCTTTCGTATCCTTGCAGTTTTTGAGGCTCCTGGGTTGACATGCTCGCTTGGGAGTCCATTAGCGGAAAATGCAACGATTAGAAACATCCTTTGCATGGGAACTGTGAAAGGGTATCCCATTTCAATAAAATAAAGCACAGAAAAAGGTTGCTGGGACCCGCTTTGACTCACCTTTCAGAAAATGAAACAGGTCTGTGTTCAATTAGCCCCGTGGCTTTTGCCCGACTAAGCATCCTGCATCTGTGTGAGAAATTCCTGATGCCGTCAGACTACTTCAGACCACTTTGTCACCACTTGTTTTTACAAATCCCCCCGCCCCATGTACTTGAATGTTCAAACACAGATATTTGTCCATATGTGGCTGAAATTGTACATGACGGCCTAGGTTCTGTAATTTCTCTCCAACGCCCCATCCTAAATCACACACACTCCTCTCAACCTTATTCATAATCCAGGAAAAACTGGAGTAGGTAAAATCAATCGTTGACATGGTGCATGGTACTACATGGCATTAAAATATAATGAATATTGCTGCTAATTTAAAACTTTGCAGGTCAGTGGCCACTTCAGCCTACAGATGCTTGGCTTGTACGTATGTTGGATTGTTCTGACTTGAGCTGGGAAGTTCTGTTGCTCTTACTCTGTAATACTTAACATGTTTTTCTCACACAAAAAGATATACCAGACCAACAGTAAACAAGAGCACAGCACTGTTATATAAAATACATTCTTTATTTCTCTCACCACTGTAAATACAAAACATTTTTTAAAACTTTAAGAGCCAATATTTCCTGCATCAGGGTTCATTTCACTTTGTACTGAAGATGAGCATTCATAATATTTGCACGTTCCTTACATGTTTATTTAAGCATGTTTTTAACATGACATGATAAAATCCATCTCTAACAGTTTGCTAGTTCAGCCACCTCTAATTGATTATTTTCAATCATTGCTTTGGTAATTGAAACCTGCTGGATTTCAGATGTTTAATCTAAATGTGGTTGAATTTATTTTCAAGCAATGGCCCTTTCCTGCCCACCACCTCATAATAAAAGCTATATATGAAATATTCTAGGTTCTTAAATAGTATATATTTACATTATAAGAGCTTATTGGGTTCATTAACCGATTACAACCTTAACTGGTACACCCAAATACAGCACAGACAATGCAATCTCTTACAGACTCTTGGCACATATTACAAGTGTTTTAAGAAGGGGTGTGTAACATTACAATTAAAAAACATTTCACAAACACTCTCCAAGGAAAGAGAAGAGTAGAACTACACACCATATAAACATTATCCAGTTTGAGATAATCACAACAATATCCTTGTATCTATATTATATATTTCACTTAAATTATCAATAGGTTTACATTGTCACATAACCATATACTTAATTTATTGCTTCCAATAAAATTCAAAGGAAGAAGAAAGAATGTAAAAAGAATAGCTAGGATAGTATTTGATATTATGTATGATTGTTATAATAATAATGATTATCCAACTGATGAATATTCATAATCACCATCATTTATGTATTCATGCTTAATGCAATGTTTGAAAAATGTTTTTTTTTTCCATAACTGCTGCTCATGTCCTTCAACCAAAGGGCTGTATATACATTTATTATTTTATAAAAACAAACCTTCAAATCTAGCTATGTTATATTAAATATCATTTCGACAGCAGCTGTTCCAAGATAGTGCTCCAGTGATATGAAATATAGCATCTCTGCATGGATGCATTTTCTCAAATAAAAGCAACCCTGGCACAAAGTCTGCAGCTGCTCTGTAAAATAGCAATGGTGTGCATGTATTAAAAATTGCAATGGCATCTGTTGTTTAAAATATCAAATCTTGTTTGGATGTTATTCGTAAGTTAATACGTAAATATTATTTGTATTTCTTGTTACATAGGTCACTTTTTCTGTGTTCATGCAGCATTTAGTTATCAGGGATGAATTCATTTTCAGTCTTTGCCAAAAGCATGGTATTTATTTTAGCAAATTTTCGGGTTGAGGTTTCTTTAGTGCCTTTAGCACATTAATCTCAATCTTCATTTTTATGTATGCAGTCATAAATCCTTGCAAGTATTGATGTGAGTGAAATTTTGTTGACATTGCTGACTCTACCAGTGTAGCTAGGTTATAAAAATATTTTTTAAACCTCTTCAGGGTGGCTGGGAGGATGAAATCCAGGCCTAAATAACAAAATAATAAAGAAGACAAGCCTTACAAATCTTAGGATAACATGACGTAATTATGAAAGTTATTGACCTGACAATATTCAATTAGTCTTGCTCTGACAACTTTGTTTCCACAAATGTAACAGAAAGATTTGCAAGAAATTTGTTTCAGTCTGCAAGTTTGAAAAGCATGGTTTAATTTCTTCCCTGTAGGACACAAAAATGTACATATTTGGCTTTGGATGTGTAAGTCTGGATGCCACTCGAAGGCATTGCAAACATTCAATAAGGGAGTCTGGGAGGGCATTCACATGTCTAAATCAGCAGCCTTCCAATCCCTGTCACAACCTGACTCCGCCCTCCCAATACTCATGTTGACCTTATAGCCAATAGAATTCACCATTACCATCTCTCTCTCCTCCAGCCTACCATTCACAGCTTGTCTATTTAAAAATGTCTTTTTTTTTCCTCATGATATACAGATATAGTAGCAGGGCAGGAAGCCCTGCCCCCCCACCTCACTCCCTTATGACCTCACTCATTCTGGATCCACCTTCACACTTTCTTGCACACGTGGAGCCGGGACTTGGAGGCTGAGGTGGCGTCCGTCCACACCTTGCAGGAGAGGCCCTTGGCGCAGTCACAACGCTGGAAGAGCTCCAGGCCGTGGGAGCCCTTGCGCCGATGCCGCGTGCACACCTCACCCTGCCGCAGCACCGGCTTGCAAATCTTGCTCCAGAAATGGCGGGCACAGCAGTATCCGTCTGCGCAGTCAGACGAGCGGAGGCAAGGGTCTCCTTCATGACCTGCAAATAGTGTGTGTATGTCAGGGCAAAAATCGTCACACTGTCTTTCTTGCTAAAATAACACCTGAAAAAACTACCTGGAGGACAACAACAACAACAACAACAAAGCGAAACTCATTAGATATTAAAATAACACGTGTTACTTCTAGTGGCCATTTAATAAACTGATTTCTAGCCATGTAACCTGACTTTGCTTTCATAAAAGAATCGAGGCACTAATAAATTCTCTGTTTAAAATAAATTCCATTCTCTGCGTGAAGCTGTGCATGCCTCTTTCACACGGGACACAGTTTAGTCTGCAGTCCATGCCAGGTTTACTGGAGTTCATTTATACAACCTCAGGCGCACACAATCAAATATTTGTGGACAGACATCTGCCTCGCAACATGTGGCTGCCAACAGCCGGCTAAGCTGTGCTTGGACTGGGCTCGCCACATGTGTCAAGAGGTCGCTGGGGTCATGGCATGCGAATGCAAAGTGAAACCTGCTTCTGACGTGCTGTTGCTGACACTTGTATTCACCCCTTGTGACACACACCTCAATGGGACCACCAGTCACACGGCAGGCCATGGGCTGCTTACCTTTCATGATGGACGTCTTGACTTGGTTCTTTTTCCAACCGTGCTCCTTGTCTGTGAGCTTCTTGTGATCCTTCAGTTTTGGGGCACGCGGAGAGAGGATGCCCTCAGAGGCAGGAACACAAACATCTGCAGGAACACCAAGCACTTTTATTTTGTGGAGGTAAAACACAGTCTCAATACAATAAAATATATTACAATATTGGATCTCAATACAATAAAAGAAAATGAGAAATTGCTCCAATAGCTGGCTTTGAAACATGATGTCTACAATAAACAACTGTCACTGACTTTAGGCATACTCAAGTAGCCACACATTCAATAATATTATACCTTAATTTAAATGTTCTAAATCTTTAAATATGGTGACCTGGAATAAAAAGAAATGAACACTCTTACAGAGGAGATGCCATCAGCAGTTTTTGTAAGATCGGGACAGATGTTGTGCACTTACAGTTGCTGCAGCGGTTGCCAGGGCAGCACATGGTGTCCCTATGGCAACGTTTCTTCCGCCTCTTGCAGGCAAGGCAGTGAGGAGGCCCATGGTGTGGGCAATAGGTGCCTTCAGCACAATCTTTGTCATTATTACAAGGATACACCTGCAAAGGCAGAAGCCAGTGATGTGATAAAGGAAGAATTATCTATAGCACCAATAAAACCTGAGCTTTTAGTTCAAATATTGCATTGCTAACAAACAAATGGATTGGGTGTTTAACCAGTAATTTGTAATCTGAAGTTATGTAAACATCTGTTATGGCCTGTTATGTTTTTCACACAATGAATTATGATTTCATGAAAATAAAATTGTGTTTCCCTGCAACCCTGAATTGGATAAGCGGTATAGAGAATGGATGCATGGAAAATTGTGTTTCAATTCCAAAATCTTGTTTTTCAACCTTTTCGCGTGTTTTCTATTTATATTGTATTCTGTTTTACACTACGCGTTAGGATAGTTACTACAGAAACTCCCAGATTTAAAAAAAATCACAAAACCTCTCATAATCTGTAACCACAATCGCCGAATACTGAGTTTTGAGTGAAACCTAGTTCTAAATTTAGGGCTTATTTTTTCATACCAAAACTTTTTTTTTTCTGTGCTCAGAAAATTTCACTCTAAAGATGATGAAAAGCATCCAAGGTCAGTTATACAACCAAACGGCCATAAACATTTGATAGAACATCAAGTCTTACGTTTTTATTTTCAAACATCTGTCATATTTATTCATGTATTATAATGGTTTATAAAACGTCACATGCAATTGGTTTGAAAGAAAGTTAACATTTATATTCTTTTCTATTTTCACACTTTCTTTCGTGGCAGCAAGTCATAGAACATGACGTGAAATGTGACAACTCTGAGCACATAATTAACATACAATAATGTGTTCAGTAGTCATGTAAATGGTGGGGCGGGGGGGAGGCTAGGCAACATAAACAGGATCACAATATACAGAATATACACAAGCAACTGGAGCGCAGGTCTTTCACTACAGTAACTACGCAGATGAGACGTCTCTACTTAATACTGGCTACACTCTTCCCTTCCCTTTGTTTGTTTACATGTGGCATTCATTTTCCTGTGGTTTAAGAATTTAGTGGACTAAACTAAAAAATTAAGGGCTTTTAAATCGAAACAAATAAACGAGCTAAATCATGTCATTAAAGTCAAAACCTTTCTCGTGTGATGTAGTCCGTAAACACGGTCTTCAACGACTGTTTCAAGATTGGTACAGCAAAAAGGTAGCAGAAGGGTGTAGCAGCAGAAACAAGGAAGATTAAGGAAACACAAGAGAGAGATTACATTTCACCTTGTCCACCAGGAGATGTCTATGTTACACTTTGCATAGACATTCCTATATAATATGGACATAGCTGATCTTCACACTTGCTGCAATGCTTTGCAATTCTCATCTCGGTGTTCACTGGTTTCGTTGTGAATAATGCATTAAAATACTGTGTTTTCCTACACTTCGTTTTTGGTGCTACAAAAAGTCTACAGATGGCAGAATGGTCACAGAAAAACAGTAATGAACTGTAAAGAACCGGCCATCATCTATACGTTAGGAAATAAAACAGAAGTTAAATGAAAACAAAAGTGCTATCTGGTTTATATTCTTGTTACAGTAAACATGGGAAACAACACATGAAATTATCCTATTTCTTTTTGATTCTTGATTTCAATGCATGGACGTCTTCCAAACCATGTACCGAACTCATAATGACGCATGCGGTGAACGCTTTAGACCCTCAGTGTCATTAACTGTGATTTAAGCAAACAAATAAGAGCATTTTTCAAGGAAACATTATGCATTCTTGCCCAGTTCATTATGAGACAGCCCTAAGTGAGCTGCCACTTAGGTGTTTGATCATGAAGCTTTAGAGAAGCCTGCTTTCATTAGAACATAGAAATATTTTTCATGCATAAAGTTGTTTATACATTCTTTTCTCATATATTTGTTGTTCCTAAGACTCACTGACTATTCAGTTAATTGCTTGTGAAATTAAATAGATGTTCTGTAAAACTCACATATCGAATATACTGTCCAACTTGGGTATGCGCCTTTCAACCAGCTCACAGATTGTGTAGTGCTACACAACACTAAACTGACCAACTTAATTTTAAGTTCAACACGTGACATGAAACCTGACATGACAAGTAATGACATTTTGAGGCCCTCTGTGTGTGTGTGTGTGTGTGTGTGTGTGTGTGCCTTGTGTTGGACTAACTTCCTGTCCAGCTTGCACCATGCTTTGTGCCCTCAGCTGCCTGGAATAGTTTCCAGGACTGCAATGGATAAGTAGGGGTGTGGGAAGATGAAACTTGCCAAATGCAGGAAGGGAATTTTTCCTTTTGACCGAATGGTTACATTTCTTATAAGTTTATACTGACAATAACTAAGAACACCTAACAATTATAGTCACACTTTGGGCCTTGCCAAAATCATATAAGTGTAAGCCTAATTCATAATTGTGACATCACCTGACTATTTTTCATTGTTTTACAGTGTTTGAAGTCACTGTCCATGACAGTTATTGATATGACGTGCCTAATTTGACCTTGTCAATTATTTATATATATATATATATATATTTGCGAATTTGATAAAAGTGTAAAAACATTAACGCATGAGGTCTTTTTGAAGTAATGAAGGAAGCGAATTCATACAGTCTTAATGCAGCACATCAGAAACAGAAAGCCAGAAAAGACCTGAGCGAGACGCGTACACGGCTTTCCAGCTCTCAGGAAACAGCAGGAAGTCGCAACAATGAGCTTGTACTTACAAATAAATGTACAACACATGTAGAAAAACACCTCCACATGGATTTCGCCATCTCAGCCAACAACAAATCATCTTATTCAATAAACGTCCTCTCGAAAAAAATTATTCACTAAAACTTTTTAAATTATACACTATATCAAAATTGTGCAACATGGCAGCTGTATTAGTGCAATTATTTGTGTTTCGATCTTCATACCTCAAGTGAAAAAACACACCTATAAAGTATTCAAAGGTCCTTCAAGCCACCTAGCAACACAATAAAGTAAGAAACACATTTAACAATGTGTATAAAGTTATCTGGATGAAAAAGGAATATTTCATTTGCGGTTTATTCATTGACTTGGCCTTAAAAAAGTGTCATATGAATTTGACATAAAAGGTGTCTGAATGACTGGCCCTGGTAAAGCTGTTATAGGCTGGCTTTGTTTTTTGTGGCTTCAATAAATGTATGTAAAGTCTCCAGGAAAAAGATCTGGACTTTTCCAGGAAAGGCAAAGAAAAGGGGAACATGTGAGAAATTCCCTCCAAAAAGAAAAAGATAACCCATCAAAGGAACATTGGAAGCAAACATTCACTGTGCTGTGCTACACCACAACATGTTTCACATAATGATACACAATCTCCCGCAATGAAAGATACACCAGGAGAGTGAACACGAAGCCAGCCAAAGGCACACGTGTCCAAAGTAACGTCAACTCCATTTTAGTGTGTCTTATTTTAAACACGTGAAACATCGCCACTCAGTGTAAACAAAAAGGAAAACAAAAACAAAAATACAATTACCTCTGCAGCTTCTTTTTAAAATTCTTAAAGGGCAGTTCACGGGCATTTAACATTTCCCTGTCTTAAAAAGACACTAACAAGAAAAGCACTGTTTCCACAGAAGCCCTTGATGCGATCTCAATCAGGAGTTCCTGAACTGCACTCTCAGGTTGATTACATCATAGCTCCAGAGGCCTGGCTGTTTAAACAAGCCTACCTTTGAAACCTGACGACACAAAAACACGCTTTGGAGAATAATCGCCGCTTATCTCTCTTTGTTTAAAAATGCCCGATTCGCAGCTTCTGAGGTGCTCCTGCCTTGTGGTTGGATATGTTTCATTGAGGCTAGCTGCTCAATATGCTTTTTTATTTCTGTCTCGCCTCTTTCCAGTGCTGTCTCCTAATCTTTTCAAGGAAATGCTCTTCGACAAGAAGCCGCTGTTCTTTTTCTAGGCATGCCAGCATTGTGTCTCATGCTGGCGAGACGGCAAAGTACACAGATTGATGAGGGAAGAAGCCCCTAAATCTGTCTGGGATTGGCCCTGTTTAGCATGTCACAAGCACAATGTTGACGCTAGAATTAAGCGTTCTTGTGGGTGAATAAAAGATGTACTTTTTGTATTTTCAGAGAAGTTCAAATTCAATTTAAAAACCATTTAAAACTTGTAGTAAATATGGTGAAAATACAACAACCCGCCCTGTTTCTTTATTTCATAAGCAAGTAAAGAGTGCAGGATACATACCATATTAGTAAGAATGCAAAGATAAAACTGTAAAACTGCACCCAATAATTATAATGGTCTGCTGACCAAGAAAATCATTTCAAAAGGATAAAATGTAAAAATGTTATTTAAAATAGTTTAAAATATTAAAAAATATTTAAAAACTTATTTTAAAATATTTAAACTTAAGTATTTAAAATTTCAGAGAAACCGCAAAATCTGTCAGCCTACTAAGGTTCAACAAACAGGGGGACAAAACCGGCTATTAAAATACCTAAAAGCACTGAAAGCAAGCTATAATTGTCAAGAGGTACAATGAACCGCACCAGTGGTGTGCATAACAGAAGGGTTGTCACAGAGCTGGAGCAACTGTCATGCAGCAAAGCCTTTCCATACATTTATAGCTGGACTGGCGCCATGTTTGAACTGCCCCGGGACAAACTGGGTCCCAAGGGAGCCGCTGTTCTTATGGCCCTTAGAACCTCTCACTTAACGAGCAGTCACACCTCAGTCGTTTATCCGCTCCAGCTGCACAAGGCAGCTCCTGCTTAGCAGTCAGTAAACGCAAGAGGAGGTCCTAGAACAGGCCTGCGTTCACGGTAAAAAGGGGTCCGTTTCTTCAGCAGCACAGTTAAGTTTTTGACTCAGGAGAACTGAGGAGCAGGCACTGACAAAGAAGTGGTTTTGTTTGTGTTTTGTCTCATTCACTCACATGGTAAATAGGGGAGTTAGAACACTCAACATGAATGATAAACCGCTAACACATTACCTACAATTGCTTCTCTGCAATTACCCAGAATTCTCTCTCCAAGCTCTGAAGTACATTTTTCCCACCTTTGATTGTAGGAAACGCAAGAAGTCAAAACAGCTATGGGATATCATGAGCGTAGGAAATATGCACACAGATACTCACACACATACACATATGCACACACACACACACACACACACACACACACACACACACACACACAGTAAGAAATCAGGAATCATAGCCACAAACAGTACGCAGACTTACTTTAGGCAATGACTGAACTTGTCACTGACAGTCGCTCTTGTATTGTGGAAAAGCAGGGATTTGTGTAAAGGACAGAAAACAAAAGAGTCTTGGACCCTCTAGCCTTTCCCCACCTCCCTACTATTCCTCACTCAAATACACTGCAAACATCTGAGCCGCTGGTGAATCCCCCAACATCCATAATTTGACCTCACAAGTAATCTAGAGTATATAAATATATAGATTTGCCACAGTTGAACAGGATCCAGCTGCAGAACTTCACTGAAGGCTTACAGTGTACTTCCTCCCGATTCTTGGTTGCGGACAGTAACGGGTCTAGGGGAGATACATATCTCCAGTTGTCTAATGAGCTACTAAAGACGTGAGAAAGGTTACCCTGGGTGCCAATTGAACCCCTACAGGGGCGAATGGGTAGCCTGAAAGCAAAAAGGCCAGTATCTTACTTGAATGTCACTGTCAGGTGGCCTGGTGAATGAGGATAGTTTTGGGCCTTCTGGTTTATAGACCTGATAGATTCTTTATATCTGAGCAGTTATTAATCACTGGCATTGACAAATCTCAACACTTTGACAGCCACTCTGTAAATCATAATAATCCATCCAGCCAGCCATTCAGCCAACTGCTATCGAATGGCGGCTTAAAACACATAACCACTAATTCCCTTTAATCTATTTCTCTTCAGTAAGCATTATTTTGTGACTCTATCTGTCAATGCATTTTAAATTCATAAATTCATTGAAGGGGTGTCAGATCTCTAGGCACAGATGCTCATGTATTATGTGGTCAATTGCACAGACAACCAAGATAATTAGCACAGTTCTGGTCTGCCGGCTAAATAAGGAACACGCTGAATAGAGTGGATGGTCCAACTTCGATTCCAGCAAAGGAACTGAACGTAGGAGGCTACCATACTTGAGCATCTTGCTCCTCTAACGAGGGTGAGCCTCAGAGGAATGATATTAAAGGACTTAAGTCTGCGGTGTGCATGATGAACTGCAGCAGTTCTGTAGTGATGTAGCAAAGCTTTAGAGGACACGTGCGTTTCATGGCAGACACCGCAACCCACTTCCTTCAAGTGGAATCCAGACCTTCGGGAGACCAAACACCAGATAATCCATATGGGCAGGATGTGACCCTTAATGCCCCTAAATGCTAAATGTCCTTAGCAACTAAGCTGCTCTCTATCTCATATTAGAGAGCCATTGAACAAAGCCTGACATTTCGGTCCTACATCCAAGTGGCGGCCTCCAGACGCATGCTGCTGCTCTTTGCTACCAAGCCTTGTAAGATGCTGGAAAGGAGGCCCCAGGGGTGCAGTGCGGGTGAACATGTTCCAGCGTTGCAGCTCTTACTAAGCATAGAGCTTATACAGACACTAGCAAAGAGCATCGCTCACTCCTCAACACTAGTTTCTTCTTTAGTGTGACAGCATAAATTACCTAAACCAGACAGTCAAGCCACTGCATCTGTCTTTCAACTACTAAAGTGTGATAAGAAAAGTCTTTCTTATGTCATATGATGTTCTACAGGACTTTGAAAAACGTTATACAACATAATACTGTACAAATGTTGCACAACATTATAAATACAAATAATTTGTGTCCGTTTTCCGGTACCCATTTATTCTCTTGACTTTTATCTGCAGTCTGCCTTTCGCAAAGGAAGTGTGCCTAACATCCATGACTATATCAGCCTAAGCAAAATATCCTCAGACCTTTCTCTGAAGGACCTTTCTTCCGCAAGCAACATCATTTCTGTCTAACTGCCAACCTGAAATTTAACACACTGTATTTTAAATGATTCAACCTGTTAAAACATGTAATATTCACTGGCAGGCTAAAAAAACTGAACAAAAATAAAGCAGCAAATACTGGAGCATCTTTCCTTCAGTCAACTAGACTCATCAGTATCTGTGTTTCCACCAGTTCAACAGCAACACATTCTAATTTGTTTTCATTTTCACAACTTGAGTGAAATTAGGGTGATCATGGCAGATCAGACGTCTACATCAGTAACTTTGTGTTGTGAATAGGGTTACGAAAGCAGGTAGGAAAAAGTGGCCAGTGTAGAGGTACACAAGAACGTGGAACATTCTGCACTGTTAGGTCCATCCCAGCAGATACATAATATAAAGTGAAGAACATATACCTTGCTGGTTCTTAGCCACATACACTGTGCCTTCCTGCAGTTGGACTGAACACATACACAAATAGTATTTCTTCCAATACTGCTAGATCTACAAAGACAGCTAAGGCTACAGGTGTTAATTTGGTGTTAAAATGTTTGGAGATAAAATATTTAAGTATATTAATCAGCCTGCTGTCTGTTTTGCAGGTTCCAAGCCTACGGAATTTAACCGTTTGTTATTTAATCACAGTACCTCGTTCAGAAGTGTGAAGCTGTATTCTATAAATCTTTGACTTTGTGTCAAGCACACAGGTGGCTGGGGTGTTTTATGTGTTGTATTTCTGATACAGACCTTTTGTAGATCTTTCAAATCTGCCACATCTACCGTGAGAGTTGCAAAGCGCTACATCACACTAGAGCAATGACAACAATATCCGTTATGTGCTGAGTAAATGTATGTCTACACTGACGCTCAACGTGAAGGAACACACAAGAACACCCATCTTACGCTGTCCACATTCCGCAGCCCTCACGCGTGTTAGTGGTTCGCCGGTAGGCGCAGTCTACTTTTTAACTTAACACAGTTAAATTTAATAACTGCCGCGTATCTGGACTAGCTTAATGGCACCTAGACAGATTTTCGCTATGTTTACTTTCTCTGAACTTTCTCCACATGTTAATGAGATTCAGTTCAAGCACACAAGACCAAAATCGCGGCGTCAAGATCTCAGTTTAATGAGGGGGTCTTTCCCCATAATTTCCCCATAATTAATACCACGTGAGAAGTACTTTTTTTTATTGTACCAGGCTAACATGCGGTCCGATTGTGTGTGTTTCGGAAACACTTCTTTAAAACCGCGTACTTTTAAGTGATATAAGGTTATTGTTGCTGCTACACTCATTGTAAACCTGTCACTGCGCGCCATGTTCCGAAATATGTCGACCGTGGCCAGAAGAGACGTCACATCTGCCTACTGGTCCTATAATGTTTAAAACAATAATATAATGTAAAATAATTAATGGAGTTTTATGATCCAGAAATAATAATTATTTCAGACCACGTAATTGTAAAGTCGTCTGAAGAAAATTACGTTTTAGCAATTATCAATATTCGTACCTTTACAAAAACTGGTTATGAGAAAGGTTTGTAGTTTTGCAAAAATAGTCTATGGACACTTTTGAGAAAACTGGCTATTGACGTTGCACTTGACGCTGCGTGGAAATTTCTTAAAAATGTTGCTTATGAGAACACATGGTACAGACTGCTATAATACACATAATCTGTGCAAAAATCAGCAGGCGTTCTTAGATAACCAAACATTAAAAACTACATATGGTATTAATATTTTATCAAAGTAATTTAACTGTTGCTATTCCTTGAAAACAAACCTTTCAAATAATCTGTCAGAAATTTCCTCCTAACTGTACCGATTTATAAATATTTAGTTCAGTTAATTTTATTCATCGTGAAATCAGTACGGTGCATGCGTTTTAGTAATCTACACGGACATGGGTAAAGTGTTTGATTTACCTGAGCGATCTTCTGTCCCTTCTTTGCGTCTCCTGTCTGAATGATCACTGAGTGGTTTGATGGAGTTGTTTCGGCAGAGAAAGGTGATCTGATGGAATTCACCTTGGATCCAGAATGCACCTTCTGTGAAGTTGCCAAACTTATTGCCGTGGCCGTCAAGAGGACAGCACACCAGTATCTGCTCCAGGACGACAGCAGCATCGTTGATGAACGCCTGACGATTTGTACTTCTTACGCCAAAGACCTTGTATGAAACAATATTTCGATCAAAAACTGAAAGCGTTACAAGACTAGTAGATGATAAATAATTTATTCAGCAGATACGATATTATTACGTCCATCCTTTAAGTGGAAATGTTGTAATTCGTTTTTATCAAAGAAAACTATTTATGATTTGACAAAAGTGTCAATTGTAAATGCCACTCAGATTGTTTAAACTGTAATCACAAATTGGAGCCTAAATAAAATGTTGGTTTTAATGAATCGTTGGTTTCCAAAATGTAAACGTGAAAACGCGCACCGAGTTACTCGTATTCTGTTCCTGGCAGTGTGTTGGCATTTTTGAAGCAACCTAGTATTTATGACCTCAGATACTTTCTTTTTTTCATGTGATCCTAATGGACTTGTTTCCTCCGCCCCTCATTCAAATTTGACAAAGGGAAACTGATCTCTCCGCTCCTCTCACGCTGGCGCAGCGCGTTACGCGCCTGTGTGCCGCGTCCAGAAAAGGACACCCAAAACCGCCCTAGGTAGAGAAGGTCTATAAAATAAACGGCATAATGTGTCTTTATGTGTCAGTTTAAGTCGAATATCACGGCAACTAAAAGCAAAATATGAGGGACACTTATTAAAGCATCTGTAAGTTTAATTTTGCACAATTCTTCTTAATCTTATGTGATCGCATCACGATCAGATATTAACACTAATTAATATATTCTGTAAAATGATACAAACCAATTCAGATTGAAAATATGACTATCATGCTATATTGTTGCAAGGCATAAACAGCATCTGACCCACAGTCGGTTTTAGTTTACATAACGCATCATTATTCTATATAGCAGATGTAACGATTTGCCCGTAAATGAGCTTTGTATTCGCAGACCGGCGAAAGCGTATATTTTTATTAACTTTTACTTTTTGCTAACACGATAATGATTAGTTAGAAGACACTCCAAAAAATTGAGATCTTACAAAAATTGAGATACATACATTCGTTCACTGACGTTTAAGAAATACGTATTTTTATCGAAGTGTTGCAGATATTACAAAGTACTTAGGTTTTTTGTGTTTATTGGTGAATTTTCATAAAAATAATGTATATATATTTTGTTTTAACAAAAGATGTTTATACCCTAAAATCATTCTAATATGCAATAATAAAATAATAATAATAATAATAAATAAACGAGAAATTAGTATTTCGTTACATAATGTAAACAAACGTTTTATTCATATCTTACCAATTCGTAATACAAAACATGTAAGTTCTTTCATCACCTTACACCATCCTTTAATTGCATGAACATTTGCTTTCATCACCCGAAAATGACACTGCACGTAATTTTGTTCAATATTCTGAAAACATTCGACATATTTTACTTTTGCATGTCTTGAGGGATTGGTTATATATCTACTTTAACATTAATTCATTTCACGTGGACATCTGCGGACGACGGTCAACAAACATCCGGATAAACAGTTATGACTTTTATGTTTTCTTAACAGTCATTTAATGATGTTACGCACAACTTAACATTTGTGGGATACCACGAAAAGTTAAAATCATATTGTTACAGTTTTATTTGTTTATGCCTTTATTTGGTTGTTTATTATTACATTGTGACCGCAGGCGGATGCAGTAGCGTAAACCACAGTATCAGTATGTCCTCCGTTTCTGGTGTGTCGTCTTCATAATAATGAATTCTGTAAAGAGCCCGTTCCAGAATGCAGCGCGTGTACTCATTATATATGTAGTACAAAACGGCTGTTATGCCTTAACTGCTACTTTTAGTTATATGTTTTATTTTAGGACGTTTCTACTGGGATGGAAAATAAGTAACAGGTTCACGCATTCTGGCGTATTGTTCGGCCGCACCTGTGCAACAGTTCCCAATTCTTTGACCAGTCTCAAACCAAGCTTGCCCTCTCCTCTCTCCATTCTCAACGTTGCGGTTTTGCCCTTGCATGAACCCCAGTGTTGAGATATCGTTATAATAAAGACTAAAAGAGCAAATGAACGCGTTCTGTTGAACAGCTAACTTGAGTGTCATTGACAAAAATAATTGTCTTTATTTTTCATAGCAAATAACAATGTATAGCCTATTAAAAATTTCAGACCCAGATCACTGCCACCCAAACAACATATATAGACCTGAACCTCCATTCCGGAGGATCAATCAGTCTCTTGTTGCTCCTCCTAGGGGTGACATCACCATCATAGCAAACTTACTACCACCTTTGAACTGTGTTATACTTTCCACTTGTAAATACCCACAGCAGCCTACACTGACTGATAGGCATCAACCGGTATTTATCAAAGTCATGACATCAAAGTAACAGAGCCGGTTGCAGGTGGAGCTCAAATTCACGTCACCCCAACTAGCAAAGAGGATTAGCTCATTAAACTAAGGATCTGAGTCCCCAGCTCATGGAACTAATCAGTCTCTGACCCTGACCCCAGAGGGCAACGTCACCATCGTTCAGAGTTGCTGTATCGTGGGAGCTCTGGTATACTCTCCCTTCATAAATATCCACAACAGCTTTGGTCCACTCATAGGTGTTAGCCAGCATTTCTCCAGCTCTAGGCATCAACCCTGAATGGGGATGCAACCCACGTCACCAACACTCTAGAGTAATGAACCGTTTTGTCTACGATAAAGAATTCAAGCGCCAGTTCAGAGACGCAATCAGTGTGCTGCCCTGTTTTCAAGGAGGTGATGTCACCATCATAATAGACTTACGTTATCACCTATGAGCAATACCACACAAGAAATGTAAATTGTATTACTAAAATTATTAGATTTGGGAAAAATTGACAAAACAGATTAACTAAAAAACAAATGCCAAACTCTCTGTGTTTCATATTCTGCCATGGTGGCTCAGTGGGTAGCACAACTGCCTCCAGGATCTTATGTACAAATCTGGCATTTGCAACTATGTGGGTAGAGCTTACATGTTCTCTCCATGCATATGGGGGTTTCCTCCAGGTTCTCTGGTTTTCTCTCACAGTCCAAAGACATGCTGATTAGGTGGATTGGATAAAATAAATTACCCTGTGTGTGTATACTCTACTGTGATGAGTTGGCGCCCTGTCCAGGGTATGCCCTGCCTTATGCCCTAGGCTGCATGGGATGGGCTCCAGACCACCTGCAATCCTGCACAGGAGAAACATCTGGAGAATGGATGGAGGACCACATTTTTACTCTAAGGCTGTAGTTTATAGACCATTTAGTCATTTATAATTATGTAGTCATTAGGACATATTAGAAAAACTGAAATCTTCCACAATATAGTCTGGTCCTTAGATCAAATGTTTCTGAAAGTTTTGTCATACAGATTGTCTTGAACACATTTTTACACATCCAAAAGGCTTGATCAGTTCATGAATTTAAGATTATCAAAGTCCAGTTGCTTTTAAATTACAAGTAATACATATACTCATGGTAAATTCCCACCTCATTACACCCTGTTTTCATGCAAATTTGTGTGACTTTTTCATCTAAAGATTGAGTTTAGCTGGCACTATTGCTTCATTCCTTCTTGATCATTGTATGATTCAGAAGGAGGTCTACAGACCTTCTGCACAATAGTCACCAACTGATTTTGGTAATAGGTTCTCTGTTCTTGGGAGCACGTCTGGCGAAACAGGGAACGCGCTCGTTATTGGGGACTCGATTGTTAGGAATGTTAGAATTCCTAGCCGTCACAAGATAGCGGTTTCTGTTAAATGCCTCCCTGGGGCCAGAGTTTGTGAGCCTCGTAACTGAACCAACCCACATGCATGGGTAACATGGGCTTATCTATAACCCACTGTATTGATATCATTAGTGCATCCATCAGGTAATTCCTGTTTTGATAATTTCTTGATCACTTTTGACATTAAACTTTCTCCTCTGCATGTGAAAGAAAAGGTTTTTGTGACCCACCGTTTGAATAAAGACTAAGTGAAAAAAATTACAGATACTATACAGAACACAGTCTTCACTGACAGTGCATGTAATAATGAAATTACACATAATTTAAGACAGAGACATCGAAAGATGGATGAGCACAAACTACTTATCACTTTCCTTAGGGGTAATGGTCCTGCTAGGAGTGCTTTCAGTTTAGCTCTCAGTGCTGCTGACCTGTGTCTTTCCATCAGCGACTCAGGACGTAACTTAGGTGTCATTTTTGACTTAAACCTCTGCTTTGATTTTCATGTCAATGCAGTTTCACAGGTGTGCTTCCTGCAACTGAGAAATATTGCTAAGGTGCACCATTTTCTTACTACAGGAAATACTGAAAAAATTTTGTGCACACTTACACTTGTTTAAATTACTGCAAAGCTTTATTCTCCAGAAGTACAAACCACACACAAAGCACTTTACAGTGCATCCAAAATGCAGCTGCTAGAATTATTATTGGAATGAATGAGAACAGAAAGTATGATCGGATAAGTTTCATACTATCCTCACTTAACTTGCTTCCTGTAAAGTACAGGACCGATTTCAAAGTTCTGCTCTTAACATATAAGGCACTCAAAGGCAGAACAGCGGAATATCTAACGGAGTTCATTAATACATTGTTCCCTATGATTGCAGAATGCAGGCCTTCATCCTGTTCCATGCATACATAAAAGTATTAGTGATAGAGCTTCTAGATACAGAGCCACTAGTCTGTGGAATAATCTGCTTGGTTATGTACAGGATGCAAGATCAGTCTCAGTCTTTAAATCGTGACTAAAAATGTAACTCTTTGATTTTGCTTTTCCACAACAGTCTCCACAGCTCCCTGTAATTACTGCTGCTGGCGCTGCTATACATGCCAATGTAACTACAATAGCTTGTTATGAGATTGCTATGTGTTTGTGTTATATACTAATCCCTCTCTGCAATCCTTCTCTACCCATATGTGTTCCCGGTGCCAACTGGGCACCATCTGAGTGGGATGCCTTGCTACAGTCATTGACACCCAGAGTACCCCCCCTCAGATGAGGCCTTTGACCAAGGACTGCCTTTAGCTTGGAGACAGCTGCTCCCACACCTGGAGCACAGAAGGACTCCATAATGGTATTTACATTCATAGTCTCAATTTTCAACTCTGTATTCTGTGATGTTAGTATGTCCAGGAGGGGCTCGGCAGCCAGTTAATCTTGGGCACCTAGAGGTTTTTTCTCTCTACACTGAAGTTTTTGGATCCTCTCCTCTGTTGTTGTCTAATTTATCTGTAATTTCTTTCAGTGAAGCACTTTGAGACAACTTGTTGTGAAAGGCTCTATATCAAAATTAATTTAATTAAATTGGGAATGAGAATCACACATGAGATCTAATAATACAGATTGTATTAAGCCATCTTTTTTTTAAACATTAGTAGAACCTGACAAGTTCACACTTATCAATAACCATCCATCCATTTTCTTAACCGCTTATTCCTGGTGAGGGTCGCAGGGAAACCTGGAGCCCATCCCAGAGCACATAGGG
>JABJVR010000068.1:321875-332685 GCA_025773905.1 Chitala chitala
CCCCCCCCCCCCCCCCCCCCCCCCCCCCCCCCCCCCCCCCCCCCCCCCCTCTCTGCCCCAGTTATGTTCGAAGTGACTCACTAACACTCACAAAGGCAGCTGAGGTAGCCCGTCATGGACATAACATAACGCCGGGCGACAAGCGAGCCGTCACAACCACAGAGCCCACCTGCCCGCCTACGTTTAAACACAAGCGGCATCACTTAGTACCACAGACTCACATGAGAAGTGACCTGAGAATATACAGTATGCTAGAATTCTGAAATGCGACGCTTTTCCAGCAAGAACCTTCCAGCCCGTTATCACACCGATGGAACGCTGGCGGAAGGGACGTGGCTACCGTTAAAAAAACTCAACTATGTACGCATGTTTTTTTTCATGCATACATTACTTTCTGCACGCCTCTACAGTGTCAGTGACAGTGATGATATGAGGGCACAAAAAAGGCAAGTAAGTTAATTTGGAGACGTTTTCTTGAGTCTGAGCTCAACTAACCTCAATCCAGCTCATGAGATCTGCATAAATTGACTGCTTTAGAATTGCTCCAGTGTCCCTGGTATTATGTATATTAGTTTCAGGTTGTCACAACGCATCAGCGAGGGTGTCAATCCGGACTCCTCTCGGCACGGCTAATTAGTGCACCAGAGCTGGTGGGTTTTTGCCCGTCTTTGTAAAAAGAGTCTTACTGGGAACTGGAACAGTCGGCAAAAACAAAAAAAAAGGGCTGGGGTGCTTACAGAGGGAACTGCTGAGGTTTCAACAGACCATCTATCAATACACCCCCCCCCTCCAGTTAGAGCCCCACCAGCTGGACAGGACTGGACTGCCCACGGGCAACTGCGAACCCCTGACCCATTACAGGGAAGTGGGACAAAGGAAGCAAAGGCTCCTGGGAAATACGGACTGTTACACAAACACTGGCGCTCCGTTCGTTCCCTTTAAATCAGCTGCACGTGTAGGGAAAGACACATCTTTGCGTTCTGACGCGCATTTAGCGTTCCTTTCTGAGCTCATATGTTTGGAGTAAATGCAACCAGGCACCCACCCACCATCCCCGCACTGGTGGCTGTGTGCAAATCTGCAGGCCCCCACGCACAGAATGGTGCAAGCTGGCAACACGCCGACCTTGGGAGCAGCTCCTGGCTGAATGTGGAGCGCTCGTGGCATGGCATTGCCCCATGTGGTGTCCATATGAGCTGATGCAGCAAAAACAGGAGAGGGGGCAGCAACAAGCCCCCGCAGCTGAAGCTCCAGATGATCCCAGAAAGAGGAGGGTGGAAGGGGTTCTCCACAGTTCAAAAATGAAACCTGCACATCCGGATCTAACATGGGATATGGCAAGCTTCTGGTACCAATGCTTCATCACAATGGCCATAAAATGACTCTGAAAAAAGATTATATTTTCTAGAAGAAATGGAAAAAAGTAATTCATCATCTGAATTGCATTTGCTGGGGAATTTTTTTTTTTTTTGAAGCAGAAAGTTTGTTTGCCCAGTAACAGTAGGTACACTAAAGTGGAGCACTTTATATTTCTAATCTTTTTTCCCATGCCCTCCAAGATGTGTTATATCAATATACAATACTTTACCATATAAAGTACAACAAAGCAAGTATTTGTATTCTGTCATACTCGACAGCTGCAATTACAGACATTTATAAGGTAAGCACATTACATGTGAGGCATGCGTGTGTGTTTGTGTGAGCGTGTGTGCGTGATGGGGTGTTGACTGAGTTGAATAACACGACAGTGAATCATTGATGAGACGTGGCCACCCAGTTCCAAAAGCATGATTCAATACACAATGCAGTCAATGAGGGTTCACATGATGGATGGTTAAGCAGACTTTTTGGATTAGTCTGTACACATAACATGATTCCCATAGTACTCTGTAAATCAGCCGTGTGGCGTCACTTGCTTAATCTATGCAAAATGTAAATTGAGATTATCTTACCATTGGTCAGATGTAAGCAGTTTTCAATCTCTGGCCTGTACCTGTAGAAAATTGGACCTTTTAATACCTTTTAATGCTGGTTCAATAACGTAGTGGACTTCAGCTAGACCAGTTTAAATACAGGGGAGGGCTTTCAAGCAAAGCATAAAAAGACAAAGCCCATGGCACTCTCACATGTTGAGGAAAGAAGGAATGCAGAGGCAGGAGGGTGGAGGTGTGCACCTTTCTGCTCACCTCCAGGGTGGGTTCTTCACAGACTAATCCCAAAGTCTGTGTGTGTGTGTGTGTGTGTGTGTGTGTGTGTGAGCGTGTCAGGGGATGGCAGGGGTTGGTGGCATGAGCTCAGGTGTCTCTGCGCTGCAGGCTCCGTTTTCAGCATCAACCACAGCCAGTCGCGAGACACAAAACAGTCCGGCGTGCGATCGCCGCCCAGCGTGTCTGCTGTGCCAGGTGAAGGAAAGATGAAAAACAGGAATTACCTGGGGTCTGCTCCTGGAGTTTCTCCCTCTTCCGCTTCTTCTTTTTCCCCTAAAAAAAATACAAGACAATGTTAACCTGCAGCTCTAGCCTCCAGGACAAAACCTGCAATTCTAGCATCCAAAAGAACACTTAACATGGAGCTCCAGTCTCCAGGAGAACACTTAACATGTGACTATATTATATATCAACCATTCTTGAGACTTTCATATTGTCTCACCTTCCCATAGGTGATTCCACCTTATTCTATGCCCAGTGGGCCATACAATTTCAGCTCAGAGACCCACATCCCCTGACTGCAATCTCTCAAAGGGAAATAATAAATTCATCTCTGAAGTTCCTATCTTTGTCTCAATGTGATGCCTGTTCCAGCCCGACCACGTGCTTCCCCCCGCCCCCCAAGCAAGGTAAGGCTGTTCGGAGCCTTGCAGAGCAGAATACCGCGCATGTCAGTCTTTTCCTGCTGTAAACTGGGATAATCCACTTATTCCCCAGTTAATCTGCACTGCCGTTGCTGAGGAGAGTGGCAGGTTTGCCGGGGGGTCTGTCTGCAGGGGACGGTCATGCGCTATACCCGTGATGGCAAGGTCAGACATAACAGGGGGCCTTTTCCGTGCTGAGAATGACCTAGCGTCACTTTAGTGATATTTCGCATTCCTTTTCCCTCTTATCACTTAATGATCTAACTCATTAAGTTCAAAATTCAAAGGCAGCAATTATTCACATTTAAATTATATATTTTTAAATAGCTGTATGCTTAACCGTTCTTTGGCCCTTAAAAACAGCATTCTACAAGTGTATGCACGCTGTTCTCGTGTTTTTTGGATTTGTTGCACATTTGCAGCGCACGCATGTCAGCCTGCGACGTGTGGCAAACAAGACCACCAGAAACAGAGCACAGTCTTGCTAATCTGTGTAATCTCCTGCCATGGATTGAAAGCACTGTGTCAGATCAAAGGCAGAGGGAAAGGGGGGGGGGCACTGCATGGGCAAGTGGCCTGGGGGGTGGGTTATCCTGGGGGGGAGGGCAATAAATGCCACAAGCGGCGCACCCCTGTTGCATAGTGAGCACTGGGTTACTAAAGCCACTTACGCGAGTGTGCACGTATAATCGAGGACGCATTCTCAAGCATCTAACAAAGGGCCCAGCCAGTCTCACGTTGCTACCAAAACTCGGCTGTGATGCTTACTTCTGCTAAACATCCACCAAGCTAACATATCCGCCTGCCTGTCTAGCTGCAAATCCGTAGTTAAACGCCCGGCTGCCAACAACGCCCGTGCGAAGCGGTGGCCGTCTAGGTCCTCGCATGCGGTGTGCTAAGGATGTGTTTGCGGCGGCGAGATGAGGGGTAAGCAGCACAGTTCTGCACAAAGATGTCTCTGGCGCTCGGCTGTTCTGGTGATACTTACATAATTGTCTCTGGCGGACCAGCCTGGATACAGCTGCATGTGGAGCTGCCGTTCCTTGCGGGCTAATTCGTAATACTTAGCCTGCTCTTCCCGAGATAAAGCATGCCACTGTTCCGTACAAGGGAGATTAGGAGTGGGGGGGGGATGTGGAGAAGGAGAAGAAGAAAAAAACAGCACTCAATTACTGGCGTGCACTTTCAAGTTTGCTCCAAAGAGACGCGTGCTAGTGTTTTGGTAAAAATCCTTTTAAACTTCCAAATGATTTGTTTAAAAAAACACAGAAAAGGAACATGATGAAGAGATTAACATGCGCAGTGAAAACTTTGATTTCATATCAAAACACTGGTTCTAATTTAACTGTGCCTTTTTTTTGTCTCCACCCCCCCAGCCCCAAACTATGTCAGTGAGCAATTACTTCATGCAGCCACAAATTGGGCTTTGCTGTGGCTCATCGGCAGGGTGACCAAAGCATCAGTTCAGGCATTAAATACATTCAACCTCCCACCCCCACACCCCCATCTCCCCCCACTTGGGAGGAACGTAGTTTGTTTTTTCAAACCAGCCGTTATCCCATTCGTTCTGAAGCCAGTTTCGTTAAGTGTCTGCTTTGCCTGCCAGTGTTTATGGTTAATGGGACGGGCCAGAGACGCGGCCGTGGCTGGTCCTGCCAGGCTCATTTCCCACAGAGATGCCAGTGGGCGCCAGTGGCCGGCGCAGGCCCCGCCTACCCTCCTGCCCAGGATCTGGTTGATGGCAGCGCTCTCCTTCAGCGTGCACTCTGCCACCACGTTGGCACGCATCTCTTTCATGTACAACATGAAAGCGTTTAGGGGCTTCTTGATGTGAGGTCTTTTGGGCTCCTGCTCCTTTCTCTGTTCGTGCTGAGGTTTCCTACGGAAACAAATGAGGGAAGGGGGTGTGCAACGCAGGGAGAAGACATTAACTAACACACACACACACTTGTGCAAAAACCTCAACTGAGGCAGCACTAACACAGTGCCAATGGCAAAGTGCAGCCTGGTCTCCGCTTGTGGGATACAGTTTGGGCCAGGTCTATATGACATCATCACTGGTGCCCGCCTACGTTCCCCCCCCTGGAGTTTGATCACCCTGGAAGTAGGACTGAATCACTGCATGTTCATTGTGCCATGTGTGCTACCATCAGGGGTCCTTAAAAGGCACCCCTATACCACTCCGTGCATGTGTTTGTGTGTGTGTGTGTGTGTGTGTGTGTGTGTGTGTGTGTGTGTGTGTGTGTTTCACACAACATTTACAAACAAGGCATAACGGCAATTGAATGCAAGAGCCTCTCAGCGTTAAACGTTAATCCAAACACAATTTCTGTTCCCACCAAACATTTCTTGCATTTTATGTTATGGAGAAACACATTATAATAACATCCAGGCAGCTGCTGGTACAGATCAGAACTCATACACTCCAGGTTTAAAAACCATTAAATTAGTTTTTCCAAAGTCAAACTGGGGGTAAAGAAGAATACAAAGATTCACACAGACAATGTGGGGCTGCAGACAAAACTACATACAACTAACACACAAGGGTCGCCATGACAACTCACATGTGCATTATGTCGCCGTCATGCTGAGGTTCATGTTTCACCTGGGGGTTGACGATGGCTGGATGGGGGATGCCTGTGGCATGTGGTCCTGGGGGGCCCGGCACCATGTGGTGGGAGAACCTGTATGAGTCCCATGTTACACACACACACACACACACACACATACACACACACACACAAACACAGAATAAAAGATACATTATAGTGCCAGCAGGGCCCTCAGCAAAATGCAGTTAAAAACTTTAAAGGTGACAAAAATATCTCACAAAATCATTTGCATCAGTCCACTCATATGAGGTAAAATATCAGTCTTAGGAACTGCTTGGAGTCATGCACAGCATGAAAATATGTGGCAAGTGACAATGTCATGTCAGATCATTCACAGTCTCATATAGTCACCCATACATGCAGAAAATAAAAGTATCTTCATCTGAATGTGACATTCATTACTTTGATTTTAGAAGTTCCTTAAAGGGTTCAGAATATTTTCAGTTCTTAAAATCTGGTGTTGTCATTCTGAGCTGAGCTCCTTGTTAAAAACCTCTACGGCAGCTTCTCCAGCAAGACCAAAGGGAAGCAGCTCAAGTGTTGCCAGTATCCCAGAATGCTGCAGTGCAGCTCAGACTGGCGCAGAGGGGACGGATTCTCTGAGTTCCCTGATTAGCACCACCCTGGGAGCCAATTAGTAGTCTAATTGAGTTTACCTATATAAGCCTCTGCATACTGATAGATAAACAGAGTGGGAGACAGAGCAGGCCCTGGTGACAAAAATGGGTATAAGGCTGGCACATGCCTACTGTTAATTCTGCACTGCAAAGGCAACTGAGTTTTCCAGCAATACTATGGTGCTAGCCAGGGTTTTTCACTAATTCACCTGAGGCAGTGAAAGAGTCAGCCCTTCCTCATGGTACTGAGCAAAACCAGACTGACATTCTGTCACCCCCCCCGCTCCCTAAAAAAGGGGGCTCACAAGAGCACAGGGCCTGGAGGGCACGCAAGCCACATTGGGGCAGCCAAAATTGCATGGTCATGGTGGGCATGGTTTGCTGTGGTAAAACACACACAGAGTCCTTGCGAGCTCTGATAAATCAGCTGCATATGTGTGTGCCTGCGTGGGTGGGCAGGTCCTGGGTCAGCCCAGCAAAGCCCCTGACCACAGTGATGTCAGCGCAAAGGGCAAAGGCTCACCATCCCAGCGGAGGTGTGATCTGGCCAACTCCTCCAGGAGACAATGGGTAGAAGTTGGGCATGTCTGGCCCGGGGTGATGCCGTGGCATACCTGAGGGGGAAGGTGGGTGGGAGGAGGGGTTAGTCATCATCACCAACCTGACATTACTACCTTAGAACAGCAAATTCAGTTAACAACTGCTGATGGAGTGAATACATTTAAATGTCTTTTTATTTTTCCCCAACCAAGAAACAGCATAGACACACATGTTTGGTTATAGAAATAGCAGGGATATACATGGATGACCTATCAAAAACAGAAACATTTGAACATTTGATTTCTGGCATAGTTATTTTTTTTAAATATGCAAGCTTTGTGAGTATTGTATAACTTGAGCAGTACTGCAAACAGATGCACACAGAATGAGAATGCCAGACCCTAACATAGCTGGATTATGCCACGTGCTGCCTTGTAAAAAACAATTACAGCTGACTGCTTTTCAGACTTTTTCCTCCTTAAGATATAGGCTGGGTGGATCATTGATTCACTAACAATGATGTCTGCATCTCCAGCAATGCTGTTAACAATTCATTTAGCTTGTGACCATCAGTATTCTCTGATCTGCGTTCTTCCAACTGTTAACTTTCAGGACAGACAGGTGTTCAAGGTTGGGAGTTTGTACTGATCTTGAAGGTTCCACAGCTGCCCCCTCCAAAACATCGGACATATAAAGGCATCATAAGCTTTCAATCTGAAATGAGTGTAGTCTATCCCTGCATTCACACTGAACTGAAAAGGCCCCACCCAAGAGATGCTGTGCCGGGCAGTAAAGGCCTTCCCATGCCTGACTGCTGACGTCCGCGGGCCTCTTCTCCTGCTCCGTTTGTCAGCGGTCTCACTGACCCAAACTCGGCACTCTCTGCATGAGCAAAAACTGTCGAAATCTCGCTGCTCGTCAAAAACCTCCCTCAGGAAACAGCAGATAGGGGAGGGGCTAATTCACGCCACCGCACATACAGAGTCTAGCTAACTGAAAAAACAGCTTTGATTTGACCTTCACATGGTTTCAGTCTTGAGCTGTGTCAAACCCCAGGCTTCTAACAAACATGCGCTGCTAACCACACCACAGTGCTGTTAAGGGTACTGCGGTGCATTATGTTCAGTGTGACGGCTCTGCAGGTGCTCACATATCCTCGTATCTGTGCCCCTAAATTATGCTGAATTCATTCACTACCTTACCCTCCATATACCAGTGTCTAAAGTAACAAACATGGAGGAGTCCCAGCTATTTTCCACTGCAAAACATTCCTCAGTCTAACCAAATGCATCGTTGTAGCTAGTTTGATTGTTGCACATGGTACCGCTGGAAACAGGCGGTCCAGGAAAGGCAGACCACACGCCAAGCCCCACAGGATGTGGCTTGACTTCGAGTGGAGTTGGGCTTTTCCCCTTTCCGAAACCCTCACAGCCGCAGGCTGCAAGTGGAATATGAAACAATGCTTTCTTAACAGGGCTTTACTCCTGCTCAGAGCCAAGCATATGCAAAGAGACCCAGCAAAATATGGATTTTGCTTTGCATATGTAGTTTGTTTCAAAATGCCTAAAAAGACCCAGACACCACTGAAGAGGATAAAAAACTGGTAGCAGCTCAAGCAAAGCATTCTACAAACATTTCCCAGTTAATGTCAGATAGCTCATGTTGGTAAAACAGTCTATTGAAAAAGAACTCTCAGTCCCCACAGATAAATTTAATCTCACAACAAACAACAAATTCAATGACAAAATTATGGATAGTACTGTAATCGTACAACATATTGGAATTTCATTTATATCAATAGACACTGCAAGAAATCAGGGTATAGCACAGTGGCAGACATTTTTAATGAGATGCACTAGGAATTTTTATAAATCGAGGGAACATTTAAAGGAATGCAATATGCTGCTGAAGTCTGTCAGTGTTCGTTACAGGAACCTGGTCGGTGAACTAAAATCAGTCACGAGTCTGTGCGAAAAACATTTGTGCAGCTTTGTCATACGCAAACCATGTTTGCTGCTGCAAGAACGTGCCCTGAGGTTCAGATCTAAAGAAGCTTTGAGGTCGAGCTGGCACAGTACCCTGTGGGGCTTCAGGCACGTGCAGACACACACTTGCGCGCATGCACAACACAACACAACATGCATTCCCTCTCACTGAACAAACTCCACGATGTCATCACATCATTCTTGGTGTCTACTTTTTAAGTGGCTATGCACTGAATGTCAGAGGGAACTGAGGAGAAGGGGGCGGTTGAATGAGTGCACTCAGATGCGGGGGTGTGGCACACATGGAGCTGTGTTTGGGTCTGAACAGCTGCCAGACAGCCGCCACGCACACTTCCGAAGGCCCTCTGTTGTACTACGCATGGCATAGCCCTTTTTCCCTCTTAACCTCCGATGGATGATTGTTGAAAAGGAAAAACAAATAAAATTAAAATGAACTCGCCCACGCAGGCACAGCATACTGCTATCATGCTTCTCTCAAGCCAACCTGCTGGAGCTTGGGTGGGCGTATTCTCAGCAAGCTCTCAAACATAAGATATGGTACGAGGGGTGGGGGGGGGGCTGAGGTGAGGTAGCCCCGGCACCTGGTGTACTGTGACATGAATGCTGCTCCCGGAGGGACAAGAAAGAGTCCAAAACAGCCATCAAAAGGAACCCACTCGCAATACAGTTCGGCCAAGCGAGCGAGCGCTGTCGACCTCAAACACGCCAGAGTGTGACGTGACTCCGTGCCACACATGCTGCCCGCAACGCCACTAGTGAGCGGGCCTACCTTGCTTGGGGTTGACATCCTGTGGGTGGTGTCCCGAGTGGGGTCCGGGGGCAAAGTGTTCGTCACTGTAGGTGATGAGTGGTGTCAGCGGGTGGACCGCGTGCGAAGGCTGCACCACTGGCACTTTGTTTGACTGGAGCAGAAAAGAGAGACGTGAAAATGTCACTGGAGCAGATGCAGGAGGGAGGGTCACTCAACATTTTCTGTTCGCCTTATAATGCGATTTTTACTTGTTATGCTGTGTCCGATAGCAAAGCGTACTAAAAAGCATGATGATTAGTACACATAAGATAAATGGACAAAACAGTACAGTAAAGTGTTGTGTGTTAAATACAGCCAAGACTAACACTCAGTGCACACAATACACAGTATACTGAAGGATACACAAAGAATTTTTAACTGAAGTGTGCTTATTCATCATGAATGTGCCAATTTCCACATCATGCACAAAATAGCGCTGGTTCACGGACTCACAACCTGAAGGTTCCTAGTTCTTTGCCCTGGCACAAGGTCCAGGAGTGGCCTACACGCTACAACCTTCTATTGAGGTGCCTAGCAAATCACTGGCTACATGGCGGAAAAGCATAAACACCTTGTGTGAAACTACCACCTTGTGTTATTGTTGCAACCAGCCAAGAGCACAGACTGCAACTTAGTTCATGCACATTCTACAGATGGCATGTATGGAACATAACAGGACCCAAATCATGGTACAACGAGACAATGTTCAGGATAAGACCAATAGCCACTGGGGCATTGCATTTAGGATGTTCTTCTCAGATCCACATATTACCCACTTAACAAGGTCATTGTTTGAGACAGCACTAATGGTAAGCACACAGAGTACACAACAAAATAAGGGCCTGTCAACGCCCCATCTAAAGTGAAAACTCTGGTTGACCTATTTGTTTTGTTGGAGAGAATGTACGGTAGTTAAAGATAAAGGGAACCCCAGGAGATCTGATCAAAATCCATTGTTAAGTGGCAAAGGAGGAGTGGGGGGGGGCATTCTAAAGTAGTCCTGGCATGTCACTACTGTCCCTATATAGCCCCTAGCCCTGGATCTGGCTCACTCTATCCTGACCCACACCCCATGTCTCAGGAAGCCTGGCACGTTCAGCACCATGTGGTGGTGTTTGGAGGGGGGATGAGCTCTGCCTGCATTCTTTGAGGGGGGTGTGAATTTAACAGCTTTGCTATGTGAGAGCACAGGGTCTGGCTGACATTTCTGTCAGCTGGATGAATTCACAACTCTACTGGACAAATGGTTCTGAGAAGTGTGGGTGTGTGTGTGTGGGGGGGTGTGGATTGTTGGGTGGTACCAAACTCCAGTGTCCTGGTGTGACATACAGGATCCCACCACTGTGACTCTCTCTGTTTGCCTGACATTAGCTGATGAGCTTATGAACAGATTG
>JABJVR010000068.1:342012-353231 GCA_025773905.1 Chitala chitala
CCATACCCTGGAAAACTACCCCTCCATGCCCCTCCACCCCCCCCCCCGGCTACTGACACCAAAGGGCTTGCGTGGTCTCTATATTTTGGCCCACTAATTGCATCAGGACCTTAACCAAATTTGAACCAAACACTGCTGGTTAAAATACCAACCAAAATGCAGCGCTGTCAAAGGTCACAGCTGGTAAAGTCACAATGAACAGTACAGCTCGAAAGGGAGGCTCTGGGAAAATGAGACGGGACAATGACAGCAATGGTCCTGAGGGGGGCAGCTGTGCACCCTGCAGCCCTTGTTCTCCGTGATATTTTGACAGGGACCCAGTGCTCAGGTGACCAAAGCAAAGCTTGAGTCAACACGCCTGTGATCACTATCAGCGCCAAAAAAAAGGAAAGCATGAGCATTCAAATGGAGGTGGGGGCACCCAGGACACAACCACTGTTATGCCAAATCACTGAACAAGCACTCTAACCCGTAAAAGCCAATGTCAACAATTAGACATAAGTGCACGTGACTCCAGAGACAGGAAATAAAGCCTGCAGTTAGAGATGCTAACCCAAAACAGAGCACTGGAGCCAGCTTTACTGGGCACAGGGGAGATCTTAAATCCTCTCACAGACATGGGGCATGTAGGAATAAACAGCAGAATCCCTTTTTACAAGCCAAAACTTTCCCTTGCTCCCCTGGAGTGCAGAAAAATACCCAATACGTCAGGTCACAATTTGGACTGTGTGCTGGGTAAGGGGAGATTGTAGATGGGTGTTCATCAAAGGTCCATGAGATGGGGGAATTCCTTGTCATGCTCAGGGAAATGAGCTTTAAAGTTACATTTTCAATACCGAGCAATATTCTTGCTGTTGAAAAAGCTACCTGAACTTGCTAAAACTCACCAGTTAAAAAAATGAATGAATTGGAAGCTATCTAGGTCAGGAGCTGTAAAGGGGCGTAATTAAATTCTCATGAACATGGGAGCACAGAGGCTCTGAAATGTCAGTCACACATTTTGTTGGAGCAATTAAGCATTTTATATTAGCTTTATGTACACACACAAGGCTGAAGTATTACAAAACGGATTTAACACTGTGCATTTCACCTTTCATTTCACAACCTCCACCAGCGACAGATGGCTCCCGGCTGGCCTCTGAATCGTCCTCCTTCACAAACTGACTGCTGTCACTCCTGATCCCCCCCACCACCACCCTGCACCATGCACTACCCGACCTCCGTCGTACACAGAACGTGGTCAGTCAAAGCCACTCCCTGTTCCAGAACCCTCCAGCACAACCAAAAATCGTGTCTTCATTTAAGTAACGCTATACGACTTGAGGCAGGAGAAACAGTGTTTATGACGCTCTGGTTGCACACCAATGTAATCAATCAACTGGACCGATTACACTTTCCTTACTCCAGAAAGCGGACAATGAAACAGTCCTGCGTTTCCCCTTCTCTGTTTATGGATAGAGGAAAATGTTTAACAAACAAGTCGGAGACACAAAGCATGACTTGTTTAGCCACAAAGGGTAAAGTTACTTCATAAAAAAGAAAGATTAAATGAAAAACACCCACCCGCTTAGTGGTGGGAGACCAAAAGCTATTCCAAAGGTCGATGGCATCTTCTGAGGAGCCATTGAGGACATTGTTATTAATGTGGTGTGCGGCCATACCTTGGTCACACAAAGCAGATAGCTACACTGTTCAGATCATGTTGTTCCTCTGCAACCATAAAAGGAGAATTTGCTGGCATACAGATATATAAATAAAAAGTAAAAAAATTAGGAAACTATAACAAAATATTTGCTATCGAGCACTGCACAACACTTAAGCCTTACAACAATGGAAAAAACACGCAGAGCTGCCATTCTGAGCAAGTGAAAAATAAACAGGTATCAGCTGACATGATGGACTTTTTTTAAAATTCACGTTTCTGTTGCCTGTTTTGCAACTTCTGCAACACTGACAACACTGAGGTGCTGCCTCTACGCAGAACTAAAACCAGCATTTTCATTGTGTAAATAGTGGTGCGTGAACGAGATGCTGTCTGTTAGGAATTAGTACATGAGATGGAAATGTTTACATCGCAACTATCCAAATTTCTCAAGTAATTTATGTGTGTTTTGGTAAAACGGAAACACTATTTGCCCAGCCAATATTAATCATAGAAAAAAAATCCACACGGCAGCTTAAATTCTAAGGCTGAAGAGTCCTCTAACAGGAGAAAGACATAAATATCAAAAGCCAAATATTAACGTCATCTCCAAACTTCTGTGTGCTATAGTGTGGAGAGGCCTGATTTAAAATTCATTTTGGAGATATGCGCTAAGCAAGAAGCAGACTTGGGGAAACTCCTTGGCTCTTTCATGGAAAAGCTCCCTGAGCTCTTGTGGAGCAGCAGGTCAGATGCCGGAGTGAGTCTGTAGCGACACACTGACCAGGGCATCACGAAAAAATGATGCAGTTTCTTAGGGCTCCTCCACAAAATCTCCCAGTACTCTGCAAGGTCCCAGGCATCGCACCATCTGAAAACCAGTCTATCCTCCAGAACAAAAGGAAACAGGTACCTTTGATCTTCATGTACAGACACTCTCAAGGCTGGAGATGATTGTTTGCACCATTTAATCTAAACAACATAATCTTAGAGTAACATTACGTACATGGCCTCACGGTAGCAGAAATTACAAACCCAAAACAAAAAAACAAATCTGAAGATCTCAGTAACAACACAAACAACATCAACCTTATTTATGACAGGAAGCTGCCAAACAAACACATAATATTTATTTTCTCTTCAGTAATGGAAAGGTGTCTAACAGTGTTCATAAAAACAAAGAGCTGGGGACTTATGCTTTCAAGTCTGCCATCTGAACACGTGAGCGTGTGGATTCTCGTACGACCCTCTCAGCTGTCCCATTCCGTTCCTGCACACAGCGGAACGGCCCTGAGGGCAGAAGCTGCTTCTCACAGCTACCCCGTCAGTCATCACCCGCAGCCTTGCAAATTCCCAGCAGTGTTTCTCTGCGGGCCATTTCAAGCTTGTTTGAATAACGGGACAAAAAAAAAATTAAAAAAAAAAAAAACACGGGACAATTGCAAAACAAAACAAAAAAAAAACATTTCCATGCATCAGCCTTGCTCAGCTACAAACATGAATCATGTGCACTTTGTCACACAGCCAGCTACATTTCAGAAGTACAGGGGACATTGTTGTGGTGGTTTTGCAGTTCATAAAATGTGGCAAAATCTGCGACATGTCCATGAGGAGCATTTGTAGAAATGCGCCAGGACAAGGCGTCCGTGCACTGCAAGTCACGCTGCTCTGTGCTCTGACTGATTCCATTTCTGAGGTCACAAACGAACAAAGATTTGTAATCTGGCATTAGATGAAATTTGCGTCTTTAGTGATAAGGAAGAGGGTGTAATAGCGGCGATAATCAAATAAACCTAGTCCATGTTAAACCCTCCACGCTAGCAGGGGAGCAAGGACAGCACGGAGGTGCGGGCTTTCAGGAGCACCATCAAAGGCTGGGTGTTTCTCTCACACAAAAGGCCCAGAATGGGATTAGTGAAGACAGCTGCTTGCGTGCACTCCTGTCATCTGCCTCCGCCGGCCGGATTCGAAAACAAGTGTATAGAGCAGCTCGCCTGGGTTGAGCCAACGGAACACAGGCCACTGAATACTGGAAACCACCGTTCCCAGTCCTCTTCTTCTCTTCATGGAAGCTGGGATAACAAACAGCTGAGGTGTTTGTCCCCATGCTCTTTGCATGATGTTTCTACATGTCTCGTACTTTCGTGTTAATACAAACCACTTTGACTACTGTCTCAGCCTCACGCATCTCCCCTATCCCAACACAAAAGGGGTGCTTTTGACGTGGTGATTTTTAGGTGGCCACAATAAAGCACACTTTCAAGACAACAGCCACTTCGAGGAATCTGGAGCCACAAATCAGAGTTTAGATTTAAATAAAACCCTCATAAAGCTCAATGGGCCCTACTACCTCGACAGCAGGAGCAGGAGTACATGGCAAAAATGGAACTCACCGTCCGGGCCATGGGCGGGGATAATGAGCCGTTGCTCATGTAAGAGTCGCCACCCATGTTGGACATCATGATGTAACCTGGGTACCCAGAGTAAGGAGGACCCTTCCCATACACATCCTGCTGATGCTTTCCTGTGAAGACAAAACGAAAGTTATGAAAACTGTCAGTGTTTCCCTCAGCCAGCCGCTGCTTAAAACATAACTTGGCTGCACTTCTACAGAATATAAAACTCGTGACAAAACGACCACGCCATCCGACACGTCACTCACGTCGCTCACAAAATAGAGACACCTTGTGATTGATTAAGTGCAAATAAAATATCAGCAGGTCCAATCCAAATACAAAGTCAAAATTTGCATTGACATTAGTCATTATATAAATACATTAGCATTACTTTTTATGCTATCAATGCAGGTAGAAAGGAGACCTGAACATGTTATTTAAATGTTTACAGTCAGGGTCACTGTTTGCCAGCTTCTGTTATTTAGTTTCTCTCTTCCCATTTCAATGTGACCAGATATATTATTGCAGGAAACAAAGGAGTCCCTCCGTGCCAATTAGGAGCAATTAAGAAGAATAGATCCATCGTGTCAAAACAAGAACCCCCCATTGCTTGCCACAACCTTTGGCCTGAAAGGGATTGCTCTCATGGCACCCCCCCACCCAACTCCCTACCCATGTGCGGAGTGACACACGTCATACATTCACCAGAGGGCTGGGGGAGGATTAATGGTAGCAGTCTAAAGGGCTGTTACAAGGGTTCCCTTTAGTTGAGGGCGCCCCCTTTTACTGGGGGAGAACAAAAGGGCAGACACGCCCCCAACGCCCCGTCCTGACACCCTGCCACTCCTCTGTTTGGAGAGGACAAAGGAATCAAATGCACACCCACACAGAAGCAACACAGACCTTATGATGGCATAATTGGCATTTGGGTATCGAGCCCCCAACCCCAGTATGGTGTGGGAGCACCTTTCTCACACAAACTTTCACTTTCTCAACTACATCCATCAAAACAAGGCAACGAGGCACCAGAAGCAAAATATTTCCCTCAGCTTCTAATGACCTGCTTTTTAAAGCATTTAAAAATAAACCGATTCGTTCTGTTTGCTCCCAAAGTAGCGGAGTATAGTCCTCAGAATCTGAGTGGTCCATTAAAAAAAAAAAAAAAAACGGAACATTATTTGGTACTGTTCAATACCACCGTTAACATAACAGCTCACTGAAAAACAGCTTTCTGTCTGTCAGAACACTGTGTATGTTCACACACCCGAGTGGTGTTTGTGTTAACATAAACAGATGTATAACAAAATTGGGGTTCCATGAAGAGTGAGATTAACTGCCTGTCCTCCTCAGACCGACAGGTTAACCTTTTCACCTTCCTTCAACACTCATACTTGGGACACCCTTATCTCTTCAGATATTCTCAAATTAAATCCATGATGAAAACTCAGGACAGTTTTTGGCATGTGTCAAATCAAAGCAGTGCCTGGCCCTGAAAATCAGCCTTCCAGCTCATTGAGGGTGCACCTCTGAAGTCATGGATAAGGAAAGCAGCCAAGATGTCTCTCAGCAGAGCGTGTCAGGTACTTACCATCTTCAGTGTGTTCTCTGTGTTTCTCATGGTAAGAGCCCTGCGATAACTGAGACTGTCTAGCAGCCTGTGTTAAAGCAAAAGAAAAAAGCAGGAAGGCCAAATGTTTATTCAATAAATCAAATGTCCGACAAAAAAGGCTACACATTTCAAACAAGTCAATGTAAAAACTATAATAATAATAATAATAATAATAAACAAAAATAGGTTTTAACAGCAGGTTTGGTTTCTTTTAACATTGCATTTTCCAGCATGTTTTATGGAGAGTACCACGTACTATATAAAAAATTTATGTCTTCTGGCCCTTCTTTACATCAGTGGTTTTTCCTTTCTGAAACTTTCTGAAATTGACAGCGTAGCTAGATGGGAAAGACAAACATACCAGACGAACACAAACAGAAAACGACAGCCAGGAGCCCTTTTCCCATATTCGTCAATCGGAATTTTTATAAGACGACCCCCTTTTGGAGATCAGCTCCCTCGGGGCACTCAGCAGACGAGTGGGGGAACTTTACTGGATCCACAATTAATATTCACCCCTCATCATACATTCTGTTACAGAATTTAACGCTGCGCACAACTCGAGCCGAAAGGTGGCGAATTCCATTAACGCCACTTAATAACAAACCGCAACGATAATTGTGTATCTATTACAGGGCGCTGCAGCGCCCATAAATTTGTGCAAATAGTAAAGTCAAGGCACTTCATAAATAGCACCATAGGGGTTGAACTTTGTGTTTTAACTGACACAGTGAGGTAGGGAGCACATAAGTGTGAATTTTGAAAACAAAATTTAGCCATCACTAAAATGTACACTTTTAATTTCACATTTTGGGTTATTATGTACTTACCTTTTTTTGTCAATAAGAGCATCTTTGTTTTGTGTTTGGATTTTATAACACTTGAAATGTATACCTCAGTGATACGTGTATATGTTTAGGACTAGCGAAAGTTAGATACCGTTAGTTAGATACAAAACAATCATAATTTCATTTTTGCACAATCTTTTTTTTTAATGCACTAGACCAGATTTTAAACAGCAAGGATTGTATAACAGTGCCAGTACAGTTTATAAAATGCTATAGAAATGATTAATTCAATTTAAATAATAATATAATTTGTATTAAATAATACTAATTACAAGCATACAAATAAATGTATTGATCTATACATACTGTAATATATTTTATTCATTTTTGACATGACATGAGCGGGTTTTAAAGAACCGTTATAACAATTTTCCCCTGTCAGAGCATCTATTGCCACGTTGGGCCCTCTGTTTTAGTGAGTTTTAAAATTATAATTTCAGACGTAAAGCTGTCATATTTTTTTGAAAAATAATATGGAAGCACTTCCTGCTTTAAAATTAAAAAGTGTTTATTACGGGGTGTTTTCTAGATAATTAAAGTGTATTCTATCTTACCTTCTGTTGACACTTTGGTCTACATACATGCTTTAGCACACTTAAGGCGTACCGAGCCAATTAATGAAGTAGGCTAATATATGCCTCCGTTTAATAATAATAATAATAATAATAATAATAATAATAATAATAATAATAATAATAATAATAATAATAATAAAACAGCCCTCAGAGTTTTCATTTGTTATATAATATATAGGCCAGTTTCAAATGCAAAAATAAAAATTGTGCATAAAATGGAGTGGTTTGGCATAATATTTAGTTATTTTGTCCCACTGAATAAATTCAAATTTTTTTTTTTTTGTAAAAATTGAAAGTTTCTCCATTCAACAGATGAAAAGAATGACACTCACATCATGACCGTTGCTGTTCGGGCTGGTCTCCGACTCGTTCACTAAGGAGGATTTGATGTCCGCTAGATCACCTTCTTCTTCTGAATGACTTATTTCGGCGAATATTTGTTCCTTCTGTGGGTCTCCTTCGTCTTTGAAAGGGATCATTTCATCTGTGGCGCAAAGTTCTGGGTCTCCACCGCCGCCAGCTAGCTGTGGCATTTTTGGTTTAGGTGAAACACGCCGTTAAGGCACCCGGGCTGGGATCGTAGGCGAAATAAACGATCCAACTCCCAGGACGAAGTCGGGAAAGTGTGGTAAGAGACGTGCGGCGTTAAAGCTCAGCGTGAGTCAACCGCCGGCAGCAACAACTCACGGCTTGTGTTTAGACTAAAGCCACAGGATCCCTCTATGTTTTGACTTAGAAATATTGTGGATTCTCAGAATGAATCAAAAACAAAATGCCCAGTACATTTGTGGACGTTATCTTTGGAGAGTCCCTTCTACCCGTGCTTCTGCGCGTTGTTTAAAAATCTATCAGAAGGTTAGTCACATCACTGAGTTTACATGTCCGTACAAATTACACGAGACCACGCAAATGTTTGTGGAAAATAAATAAAAACATGTAAAAATATCTGTAGCTTCATATGTTTCTTTGTTAAGAGTCCAAAAGGCGAATAAATCTTCTTTGATGAAAAGAGGAAGAAAATGAAATATTTGATTGCGATTTACCCAATCTGGAACTGAAGAAAATATACATTAAGTAACTCTTGAACACCGATGTTCCAGATTTACATGCAGCGTGGCCCGCATTTGTTTTTGGTCTTCGACTTAAAAATCATCCTTGAAAGTAGACTATTAATGCCCGGTGATCTCAGAAAAAGTTTAAACCCAACCAGATGTTTAAATTCTGGATTTTACCGACGCGTTGCAGACAGAGTTCCAAACTGGAGCTCCTCTTCGAATGTAATGTGGCGACTGTGTGTGTGTGTTTGTAATGTAGCTCCCCCCCTCAGTGCCTCAGCCTTGCTATTGCTGCGAGGGTGCGGATGAAAGGGAAGCCGCCGCTCTGATTGACACCGCACCGATTGACACTCCTAAGAGAGCGCGAGGAGAGAGAGATTTACGTCGCACGCGGCAAATGGGTATACAGGGGGAAAGCATAAGGCGGGGGCAGCGGTGTGTATGAAGCTGACACCAGTCTGCAGAAATACTTATCCCAGTGATGTAAAAAGAAAAAGGATAAGGTTAGGCTATTCAGCCGTACTTCAGGCAAGAAATATGTAAATATGTGCAATCTGAACTCACATAGCATTATTTTGGATTTCGCGACTAATACGCGTCTAAGAGACAAAGTTCTATATATTTTTAAAAGATGTTGTGTGCAAATTAATTCCCCCACCCCGTGTAAAAAAAAAAAAAACTTATGCATAAAGTCTTGCGTCGATCGGAACTCAAAATGCATCGTTACACGAAGAAAGCAAGTATATATTACATTACAAAAGGTGATTCATGAAACTTTCTTTTTTCACTACCGCTGTAAGCTTATCCAGTTCATCTATTGATACCGTCAGCCTTGATAAGAAACAATCCGAGTTAAAAGTTACATATTATATAAATATTTTATCATATTTTGAAGACTCGAGTTCTTTGTGCTCATCAGTTCATTTATATATATATATATACATAGTAAAATAGCCACAACAACAGTCAAGGTGATTTTAATCAAGGTGATGTGATGGGTTAAATTACATTAGCTTCATATAAACTTAATTTGTCGAGAAGAAAGCAGCAGTTAATTACACGAAGACTATAATAATAAATACTTGAAATGTCAACTTCCTGTGAATGTTAAAATAATACTGTTTAAAATCCACGCAATTAAGCCGCTACAATGTTACATACATACAAATGTGTGTGACTGGGATTTTAAAAGTTGCTATGTAGTTTAGATGATTTAGTTTAAAGTATAGCCCCAATTTAAAACATAGAAGAGCTTGTAGTGAAATTGTAAACAATTAGTAGAAAATGTCGTAAATATAGAAAATGTACTTGTTCTTTTATGATGTAATTTTGATCACCTGCAAAATTTTCTTAGCATTGGTAAGGCATGTTTTGGCAGGAAACGTTAAACATTACGTTAAGAAAACGTTAACAAAATTAGATTTTCCACAATAAACGTTACACATTAAATTTCAGTTTTATGATGTATTAAAATTCATTTTGAAGTTATTCGGTAGGCTATCGACGGTTTTCTATTTTCTACAGAACAACAAGTTATCATTTTTGAAATAGCATATAGGCTAATTTGTGTTATTTTGCACAACGCGCACTTTTCTACGCACAGCACGTTTCTTGCTATTTAAATGTAATTTCACAGCCCCTTAAAACATTTTTATCGTTAAAATATTGACGTCACATTGCCCAAACAGAAACGTTTATTTTAAAAGGAGGAAGCCCGTTTCCTTTGTAACGTCCTTTTCCTCACCTGTGCCTGGGAAAAAAATTCCCAGTCAGTATTTTTGTGCTCATGTCAAAAGTCGATATTTTCTCGTAGATGCTGAATTAAGAGAAACGGAAAAACCTTATACATTAAAGCAGAATTTGGGAATTTGATTAAAAAAAAAACTACAAAACCACGTGTGCAAAATATCTTTATATAAACAACAACACCGTAAAGCAGGTTTGGGAATTTAATAAAAACTACAAAACCACATGTACAAAATATCTTTTTATAAACAACGGTAACATAATAGAAAACACGGCACTGCTTACATTTCCTAAGCATCGGGAAACATGTGCTGATTCGAACTGAATATTTACATCATATTCACAAATGCATTAAAATTTGGAATTTGAAAATCCGATATGATATTAATACGACGTCGGTTACAAGCTAATAACGTTCATTTTGTTCTTACAACTTTAACAGTCATCAAGCAGTTATATTTCAAGAACAAGAAAGCAACCTGCAGCACCCAAATTAACTAAATATTTGTAACACGTCGCAGTCCTCTCATATAGTCACTTCTGTAAAATAACTTCTTAGTGTCTAAAAATGAAAATAAATACAATGGGCCGTTTCTTCATGTCAGAAATATTTGCGAACAAAAAACACATTTTAAAAACCATAAGGGAGACCATTCAGGCTGCTAGTCGTGGAAGGATTGCGTGAGAATAACTTTGGAGCGGGAGGCAGATCTTTATAAAGTTGGGAGGAGGGGTTAGCAGGCGGAGTCGCGGTTGCCTTTGATCTTGCGGCGGCTGGGTCTTTCATCTCCGGTTCCCCCCACCCCCCTTCCCCTTCTCTTTGTATGACTAAATTTGGTAGGAACATGGAGTCGAGCCAATATTTCCACGTGTGCACTCATCCCAGCTGAGAGAGAAGGCAAGGGTTCTCTTCCGGGTAAGGAGACGGCGAAAAGATCAAAGGCTTTGGATTTGGATCCGAATGTGGATTGAAACACACACACACACACACACACACACACACACACACACACACACACACACACACACACACACACACACCACGCCTGGCCTCATTCCAAGGCGGAGCGGACAGCCACACTGCAAATAAGAACTCAGAGCAAACACGAGCGGACGAGAACCGCCTTTTTTTCTAGAAACCGGGAAAACATAGCGGTTAGGCTGTACCCTTTCATTAAAAATCCACAAACATTTTCTGATGTTTATCGTTTATACTTTCGTTTGTTAGTGTTCATTTGTTTAGTTGATATCTACGCATTTAATTCTTTTTTATTAAACGTCTTATAATATAAACTCATACACAATTTTTTAAACACATGCACGTATTTGTACGTTAAAACCTAAAATA
>JABJVR010000068.1:353331-376418 GCA_025773905.1 Chitala chitala
AAATATGAGTATTTCAAAGTAAAACACACAGACATTGTGACAACAACTGCAGTTATTAAAACACTGCCCTCCTGTTGGATTAAGATTTATTTATTGTTCAATTTAATAAGAAAGAATGATTAAGTATTAAATTATCTACTTAAAGTTTGATGCTGTTTTTTAATTTGCACACAATCACTTATATTAAAAACAAGTCTACTTATGTCATCTTTTAAAGAAAACAGCGTCAAACCTTTCTGTTTTGAGAGGAAGTAGAGTACCACCTTAACTTGTTATATAACGCTTTTTTTTCCATTTGAGTAGATTCTGGCATTGGTTTTAGACGAAAACAGATCTGAAAACTCAACAAAACTTAATTATATAGTTTCCCTAGAAATTGGCAAAAGGTATTTTAAGTAAAATGTGTCTCAGACCTATTCACAATTAATTATTGTGAATGATAACCACAAGAACTTTCAGAATGCTCATGTAAAATCTTCAGACCTCTATTTTTGTTTTGGATATTCCATCTTATGTTTGTCAGGATACATTTCACCTGACCCTACAAAACTGAAGAAACAAAGTTGAAATTACCTGAGTAGGTGCTGAGTAGCTGCCGAGTACTTACTCTGCCTTCTTCTGGGATCTGGTCACAAAGGCCTTTGATGGTAAGGTGTAACCAGGGTTATACTCAACTCCTGCACCTACTTTGTAAAGTTCATCAATACTGTTGGAATGGGTGTATTTTGAGGTACAAGTAAATAGTTTTTTTGTTTGTTTGTTTGCATCTTTCTTTCCTGAATGAATACTTGTGACTTTATTCATTCATATTTAAATTTGTTTTTCTTCTTTTGTTTGTGACCAAAAATTGACAGAGAAATAAGATAAAACATGATGTGACATTAGAAACAAAACAAGTAAAGATTTAATCATAATCTGGAAAATAACTAAACTCTTTACTTGTACAGAAAGAAAATAAGAATAGTGGGGGTGAAACAGACTGATATTGGCTTCGAATAAAGAAGAACATTAGTAATATACATTGATAACACATCCCAGAATTTTTATTTGCCAATAATTGGGTTCCTCATTTTTTCAAAGGCTGTGTTTTGGTTTTCGATAAAAGCAGACATTTTCTTCACTGACGTGTTAAATGAGGAATCATAGTTGTCAAGTTTAAAGAATACGTTTTTTTAAGCAAGATTAAATACTGACAGGTCTTACACAGAATCAAATACATAGAATGGTGCAGATTGAACTAGTGGAATCCTTTGTCCCCCAGGATATGAAGAGAGGCTTTTTGTTAAGCTTATATGAAGATATGTTATATAATGAATATGATGGACACCAATTTTGAGATCAGGATTCAACTTACCCACTGTTGAGAATGTTAAAATATAACTTCTTCCCCTCAATGCTGCAATATGCTTTTTTTGGAAGCCAAAGTAAAAAAAAAATTGTATAATGTCATTCTGAGCACGTTACCAAGTGGTGTTGATAACATAGCGTTTCCACATCTGATTTGAAGCAATTTGCCTTCATTCTTTGGTTTATTTGAAATTGTGTATGTTTTTAATTTGTGTTGAAAAAGGTACAGGAATACATGCATACAGTATATGTACATATATTGAAAATGTATTTCACATTCCCATGTTATTACCCATTTAGAGAAAGAGGGATTGTATTTGTTTATATAAGTAAAGCTTAACAAAAAAAAAACCAAATATAAGAATGTTAAAAATGCTAAAGAGAAAGGTATAATTCTCACTTCTGTGTTTCTTTAGCCACTTTTTTTTTCCTAACAGGCTGAACATTGAAAGAAAATCTACATCATAACCAGAAGGGCCAGTGCATGGGAAGGCGGGGTTTATACAGCACTTCTTTAGGATTTGCTTTTAGTCAATGGGGAGGCGGGACTTAAACAGTACTTCTTTAGGATTTGCTTCTAACCACAGGGAGTGTGTGTCTGATTGGCAGATGTTGCTTGTTGCCTGCTGCTACTAATACTGCAGTTGTCAAGTAAAACCACATCTATTATGCCCTAGAATGGACCCCCCAGGCAGATATGCCGCTTGACAGATCTAAGTACCTCTGAACCCCCCCCCCCCCCACTTTTTTTTTCATAAAGAACAACAATAAGATGAGCTTATAACTGCACCCTGGTGCCTGGTATCTGAAACAAAAAGGTGGCAAGTGTTTGCATGTTTTCCTTTACACAACAGTCACTGTTAGGTATTCATCATTTGTCTTGAATTTGTTTGTTGGGGACACTGTAAAGATTTAAAAGGAATGTGCACCTATACCACAGCTGCCCTTACATATTTGTCACAGCCTCGCACTGATTAGCATGCTGTTAGCATAATTTTGCATTACACATAGCGTTCTGCTTAGTGCACTAACTTAGCAATTATTAATTTGCCTGTCCTGCGGCAACATGTGAAATCCCTTCATATTGTATCAGTTCTGTCAGCTGAGGGTGAGGTGCCCCATTTTCGAGAGATGGTATCACTAGAACAGGTGGATTTAGATTAATATAATGTTGTATTGACCATCCATGAATTGACATAGGGAGCAGGAGTCAGGACATCTACATCCCAACGACTCTCTGCCATTGCTCAGCTAACGAGTCTATTCTAAGTGAGGTGAGTACCCTGGAGGATAAATATGGGGTCCCTGACCAATTTTTTCTCAGGCTGAAGAAGCTACTGGGACAAGTGGTGAAATGTTCTCATCAACATGAAAGAAGCCCAGTTGACATGATTCAACTTCTAGACAGCTCCTCCTGGATGACTGAGAATGTTCATTGACATATTGACCATGTAGGTGTTGGAATAATTTTAGCACTGTCAGTGTATTTGGTTAAGACCTAGGGATCCAGGAAGTAGCAATTGCTAGATATGGCCAAGTGACGTGCACGTTCTTTTGAGGCCCATCTTGCATATCTAGTGTTGATTCGACGTGTCATTGGCACAGTGCGCTCCAAATAAACGTGAGGCATATGCAAGTTGCATAGCCAGCCAAAATTGCAGTGCATTATTGTCAACTTTGGCTGTGATGTCAGTAATGCAGCTGCTCAAACAAACTATTCAATGCAGCTTTTTAAAAAGGTGTAATGAACATGGAGATTTTTATAGTTTTCCTGAGTTTTAAACCTTTAAAGGAGCTAGTGTTGCTTTTGCAGATTACATAAAAGTAAAGAAAAGTATTCTAGCTAAATTAAGAATTCTTGTTAAGGTATAGGTGAAATATGGTACCTTATTATTTAATTACATACCACCATTCTCTATTAATAGGATACAATTGACAGATAAAATGTATTAATTACTTTATAAATTACTTTGTCTTTAAGGAAATGACATATTCATAAGACCAGAGTCTTAAGTATTTCATTTTCATATGGTTTAGAATCCCTCTTTAATTCAATAAAAATGATTTTAAGACCAATGAATAGAAAGGCTGCACAAACATTTGCATAAAATTATAATGGATAAACTGTAAAATTTTTAGTTGGATATGTATACATATATATATAACAAAAAAAATAAATAGTAATAATAATATATATATATATATATATATAATTTTTCTTATGTTTTTGTGTCGTAGGTATATCCCATGTTTTCATTTGTTGTTGTACAGATGTTGTTCATACATATTCTGGAAGCTGTGTTTTGCCTAGAGATAATAAAACTTTCAGAAGTTGATGACTTGTTGTACTGACCCTGGTGGACATAGCTTTCAGTCCCCAACATGACTTCAGTTATGCTGACAAGTATGTACGCCAGTGCCCTAAGCGGAGCAGCACATATCATGTTGCTTTGTGATGAGTGTATTCCATGCATTCAGACAGCTCACCTATGCTGTCTGTGCATCTTTGCTTTTGTAAATCTTTGTTCAATAGAAGTGTATGTTTGGACAATAGATATTACATGACAAAAATTCTAGAAAGCTCTTGACTGATAATCAAATACATAGGAAAAGAATCTTTGAATATACAAGGGATTCTTTTATGAATAAGAATTATTGCCCCCTAAAGTAAAGAAATTATATTAACAGTGACATTGCAGCTAGTAACCATACATTAGCTGTATGGATCCTGGTGTCTTGCTGACCTGTCTCATATTACTATAATCCTAATGTGTTTAGTCAATGATAGATCCAGGGGCATCACTAGAAATTCTGAGCCACCTGACAAAATGTTACCCTGGGCCCTTGACAACCTCCCTTGTCCAAATATACCAACCCCCCAACAGTTATTTTACAACAAGTCTATTCCACAATTATGCAATACATTTCAATGTTAACAGTTACTCTCTGTTTTAGTTTTGATGTGAATTGTTGCATTTGGATTAATCCATTCTGGGGGGTGTGTATTGTTATTTGTATATGGTTAGTTTTTTGATAATCATTGTTTCATTATCTTCATTGTTAACTGCTGAGCTATAATATTATAAAATTTTATAATATCATCATATTTAATCATTGTTATATATTCAAGGGCCCCTGTGAAGAGCTGGGCCCCCTGACTCTATCAGGGCAGCCATGCCCCAGGAATGACCCTCGATAGATCACTTATTGTGTTGGTAATGGTAGCACACCTCAAGGGTTTCAGTTATTAAAAACAGTACAATAGTAGTTTAATACTGTTTTTTGAATGTTCAGTAGGATACCATTTGCCTTGCTGAATATTAGGCTGAATACATTTTTTTCTATATTTTGTGTCTTAGCTTTTTGAGTTAAATTACAAGGAAGTTCTTAAATTCACTGTTTAATGGTGAAATTGTAAAATAGAGTTTGGTGTACAATGAATCAGATCTGCACATATATATCTGTGTGGATTTCTGTGTAAACTATCAGCCACTGTTAAATAGTTAAATTATTAAATTTAAATTTTTTAGTATTACTTTATTACCTTTTCCTCTATACATCTTTTAAAACATATAGCTACACACACTAGATAAATGACAGACATGTTTACAGTAAAAAAAAATAAGTAAATCATTTCAAAAAGAGGAGTTAAACTAAATCAAAGGAGTTTCTGATTTGACATCCATGTGGAAACACATCACAGAACAGCACCTTTATTGATAATATGAACATATTTTGCCATCTTTAATTGATGATGTTCCCAGATAGATTTAGCATGTTAGGACACAGTAAAATCACAAGTGTAAAATTTACAGTATAAACATTTAACACAGAGTTAAAGAGTTAACATTCTGTGGTGGTATATGACCCCTTTTGCTGTGGTTAAAACAAAGAATATTTTAACACTTAATACCGTACAGAATACTTTTCATTGTTTGTATAGTGGGATCATATGCTCCAAAGTGTTAACATTAACACTTTAAGCATTGCAGAATTGCATTTACACATTTCACTGTGTACGCTAGAAGTAAACTTGGAAATATTGAAAAGAACACTTTTCAGTGGATAGGTATTAAAAAGAACATCTTTCAGGGGATGGAAGCTGAGAAAACCCATAACAGCTCCTTTTCTAATATGTTTTTTTTTTCTGTGTTTTGATAACACATACATACATACATAACGTCTGGTAGGACATTCTAGCCTACAGTAAAATACCTACCCTCGCATTCTACTTTCATCTTTTGTGACTTTGACTTCTTCTTCATTTCCAATCTCAAACTGTCAGTCATAGCAACATAATATTATGTATTCTTGTGGTAAAATATTAGCAGTTATTGTAACATTTTTCAGAATTGTCATAAAAAAATCTGAAACATTAACGGTAAATGATGGTTAATATTCCACTTTTAAAGTCTTTAAAACTGTTAGTATAAACTGGCAAGAGATTACTGGTATTTGTACAGTTCATCTCCTGGGACAGGGTTAAAGAATCGTTTCTGACATGGCCAGAAGTGGAATTACATTACCAATTTAGTTTGGACATAATGAGTTCTATTTATAATGTAAATTGAGTAGACCATAATTTAACACAGTAAGATCGCAGCTTAAACATCCGCTGGTATTAGCTTGTATCTTCAGCTCGAAAGATTTGTCTTCATGCCGTATTTTTCGGGATTTTTGGGTAGCTCTTTTACATTAGAAACTTTCTGTGCTGTATGTCAAGTAATGGTTACGAGATGTGTAAGTAGCCTAGCACAAACAAAGTAACTTAATCAAGAATGCAGGGCTGCAAGAGCACGCTATGACAGTTCATCAGCTAAATGGATGAGGTGATTAAACTTCATTGTCATATGTGGGAGCTGATTGTGGTACAAACGTCGCAGGTGTAGTGTGCTCCTTTCCGGACATGCAGTAGAATCGTTTCGGTTTGTGATCTGTATCCTCGCAGCTCCAGTTCAGAAGGTTGGCAGGACGCTGTGTCTGGATTCCACCCGCCACAATTATGACATCTCTTGCGATCTGAAATTACAGCTGCGCGCTTCGAGCCACGCGCAAATAAAAGACAGGAAACAAACATCGCATTAAGGTTTAAACGGTTCCCAATTAAAAGAGTGCATTTGTCAAGCATAAAAGTCGGAGAGGGAAGGTCCAGGGCACGCCAGTTTTCGCCCCTTTGATAAGCAGGGAAACATTAGCAGGCTGGCTTTTGAAGCCGAGAAAAGCGGCTCCGGGGTCTGCCTCTCCAAGACGGAGCCCTGGAGCCCACCTGCCCTGTGATCCACTGATTTATGGAAACACCAGTAAGAGTAAGAGTACGAGACACGGTGTTATTAAAAAGAAATTATCCCCCTTGGAGAGTGAGCACTGCAGGCTCGGGCTCGTGGGAGGTTGGATTTGTCATGCAACATATCAGATCTTTAAAACGTTTGATTTATGGGCAGAAGCATCCTATAAACGACATGCAGTTGGATACACACACGTGCAGGCATACACATATGTATATGTGAGGTTATGCATTTAAAAGTTGAAGGGTTAGGCTGAGTTGGGGTAATGTGGGGATTTTCCTTTGTGTCCATTCTCTCACGCTCGTCCCCTGAATTGTGACCTGGTTTTACTTATTCCTGTCTTTCTCTCCCCTTTATTAAATAAAAGCAGTGTCCTGTGACTGTATCTCCACCACTGGTCAGTTAGCTCGCATTTTAGTGCGACAATGCTGAGGTATTCACTGGATGTCCTCTAGTGCCATTAGTTAATGCAATGCTCGGACAGAAAGTGTTTTGTGCCACGTGTAAAGGTCACAAAACAGGATTCGAGGCATTCATGGATTCAGGGCATCGCCGCTGTCCTAAGTGTCCGTCAACAGATACTACAGGAGAGAAGTGTCGCATTCTGAGCGGTGGGAAGTTGGTTCTTCATTAATGTGGCCATGCATGCATGTGGTCTGTGATTTGTGCTGGATGTCCTTGAGGGAGGGACAGGCAAGTGTATGGCCCAGTCAGGGGTGGAAGAGGCGCTGATGTGAGACAGCACCAACCCCGCTGAGGGGTCACTGACCCCAGCGCCTGTCCTATCCCATAATCACTCTCTGCAAAACACACTCCTGCTACATCGCTGACCTACTAACCCCACTCCCAGCCCTCTCCTACCCTTTGCCCCCCCACCACCTCACACCAAGCCCGTGGTTCCCACAGATCAAACACACCTAGCACCTTTCTGTAATGACCCTTGACCTCGGGCATGCGCGTCCCTCCGCACTGCTGAACTGAGTTGCTCTGGATGTGCATGCTTGCTAACTTTCAGTGGGGGTGTATTTACAATTACCTGCCTATGCTAATGAAGCTCCCTAGAGACTTTTGTTTTGAGAAATTCAATAACATGCTCGTGGGACACATGCAGGCTTCCAGCCTGTAAAAAGGCTTAGCTTTTCTTTTTTGCCTTCATATTTACAAGGTCTTGAAATCCCATGAGCCGAGGCTGGTGTGTGAGGTTTTTAGGACAGGAGCATGTTAGTCTTACAGGAGAGGTTTGTTCAAACATGTTTACTATATGTCTGAAAAGCTGTCGTGTACTAGTCAGCATGCACACTGTGAAACATTGTATCCCTTGGTCATCTGGTTCTGTCTCACACTGAAGGCCTGACACATGACACACCTGTGCATGACTTCAGGGAAACGTAAAAATGACAAAATTGCTCTTGAACAATGGAATTCTGTCCTGCACAAAGTATTCACCTGCAAGCCTCACTGCTCAAAATCTTTTTATTTTGTTCATTTGCCTTTTAAACGTTTTTATCTCAAAATATCTCATTGGCTTGATCCTCCATAGGGTATTCTTTTTATATTATACTGTATAATATAAAGTACAGAATTATACTTTAGAGAATGAGTAATGCAAATAGACAAACATACTCAGTTCCACATTAATGTAAACAGAGCCTTATGTGCATGGAAATCATTTGCTGGCTTTTGGTAATTAACAAGAACAGAAAATATAAGAAAATGTATATTGCCTGTATGGGAAAGCTAACGGTGGCATTTACTTTGATGCTGCAGCATGTCAGGAAGTGTTTAATTTCAAGCTTTGAAGCATGCTGAAACTTTTCTGCATCTACATAAGGTTTACTCAGCTTCCATATCTTCTCAGACTTCTCAGCACATGGACCAGATATGATGGGTTCTTTGTTTTTCCTTTGGATGTGTTCTCAACTGTCAGCCCATATTGGCAGGTAGAGACGTAAGCTGCAAGGCAGGAAGTGTGTGAGTTTTGGCCAGGGTGAGCATAGGATGTGGGAGATCGAGGCTCCATGGCTGATTACACAGTGTTGAAGACATGGACAAGCTCCAAAACAGGACCATCAGGCGGTCTGTCAGGACTGCTGTTTTGTTAAATGAAATTCATGCCAAGGAATGCGGGAGAAAGGTAGGCTAAAAATGTATTGGGAATGTATTGAGTTTTGGGAGTGTTATTTTACACCAATGCCTCCCATCCTCGCCATTCGAGTACACTATGGCCCACAGCAAAGGGTGGTAGGAGACACAGAACCCTTACTTGCAGAACCTCACCACACCATCTGTCCCGTAATGCTTTGAACATATATTCCATGTCACATTGATCTAATGACCATTTTATGAACTACACAGTGGGGGGGGCACCAGATTTCTTCCACTGACTGGCCTGATGAAACTTCTGGATTAACTTCTGCAAAAATATATTTTTTTAATTAAATGATTTATTTCACTACACCAGTAATACAACAGATGTGTAAAAGTGGCTGGGTCATAACCTTAATTTGAGTAACAATGTGGATCGTCCTGGTTTAAGTATGGAGTTTCCTGTCACTAAGTCATTGACTCACTTCTCTGTGTAACTTTAAAACTAGGCTGTGAGGAACTGAGTGTGGATACAGGAACCAACAGCTGAAAGCAGATCTTTAAAATGTTGCCTGACGAGATACATTTATAAAAATAAAAGGAATATAATCTGTCTTCTTCATCAGCAGACCTGTTGAAAATCCTGCAGATAGTGCTATATACTCTTACAACCCCAGCTGAGCATTTCTTCCTCCTTTTTGTTGTTGAGTATTATTACTGCTGATGCAGCGCCTGTCCCCATGCATCCCATAATAAACTACCTAGTGCTCCATGCACTTCCTGTATTACACACATCTCCCTTCTTCGTGCTTTCTCATTATCTATGTGATCTGAGGCAAGGTGACCTTGGATGAGTTTACAGTGGAAGTGAAAGGACAGACAGAGCCACAACATGTCGACGGAAAAGGCCTGTGCCGGAATCCCAAGATCTCCGGGAGATGAAAGGGAAATCTCTGAGGTGTGGACTAAACAGTTCGCGAAATCTGCGTGGTCCTGTCGCCTAAGCGATGGTGTGATACGCTGCTTTCCCGAGACACAGAGGACAGCTAAAAAATATATACTTTCTTTCCTCTTTTGTTCTTAGAGTGGCTGGCAAGAAATGACAAACCTTAAAGCTGCTGTGTGACATTTAAAAAGGGTTTTCGTTTCCGACATTTAAAAAGGAACTGCGGGATGGCAATATAGGGTACATCCTGTCATGTTGCCTCTTTCAGCAATGATGCCAGATGTCAGATCATTTGCAGAACCTGTAGGAAAATTAACCACCTAACAACGGTAGATAGGAGAAAAAATAATGTGGACGACAGTTATTACATCTGTAGTTTTTTCTTTTCCTCTAGTCTGCCAATCAAATCAAGACCAAATGGAAGGGTTTGTCACTGCAGAGATACTTTCAAAGAGACTAACATCAAGATAAAGAAAAATACTTAGGAATATCCAGTTATAATAAATCTTTTTAATTCATAATTGAAATTACTAAATAAATTATGTGCTCTTGCTCGTGCCGTATAAGTCTAAAATTAAAAGTTGCACGAAGTGTGTCTGTCATTGCTGTGACATAAGGCCTTCGGATGGGGAATGGGACAATTTTGTTAAGAACAATTTAGGAGGATGAACTGACCTAATACACCTTTGCAGAGTATGAAGGTGTTACTCATGTCCCAGTGCGAATATGCACACTGTATTATCTGAATACATACCAGATTTTGTGCACGTACATAATTTAAAACACTCCTTTTGACGTTAAAAGTACCTGTGTGTGCTAGCTGTTAAGAGCATCAAACCTGCCTCAGAAGAATGTACCCTTTTAGCAGTAAAATGCATTCTGCTAGCACCAATGGCCACAGCCTATACCTTATTAAGACCGATACAGAAGAGTACAATTATGTATCAAGGATGACTGTATGTGTTAGCATCATTTGACGTCTGTTAGGCTTAACTAGAAGTTAAAGATTCTCTGACTGGACTCGACTCTAAACGGACTCTCACTGAGTCCGCGCCGTGTGCTCAGCCTCTGATACACAAACGAGTTCTGGCTGCAGAACCAATGCGAAGACAGAAGGAAAACAAACAAACAGCTTTGCCGAAAAGATCCAGGGATTGATGCCGGAGCGCTAACTGCCTTTGTGTGTGCTGGTGCCAATCTGAGAGGGACAAGCTCATGCCGGGTCAGAACCACAATGGCGACAGCAGATCATTAACACTGATCACGCAGCAGTACACCGCAGCTACCACATAGGAAATCCTTTAAGGATCCATCAGGCACATATCTGGAATTGTCATTTTTCAAATATATATACTTGAATGAGTTTGGGGCAATCATGCCAAAGAGGACTCTGAATGATAGTTTCTTAAGACTCCTTCAGTATGATAAGTTAGAAGTTCAAATATAAATAAATAAGTGCTAAATATATCACACGTCAGCCCTTTAGAAGAGATAAATGTTTATGTGGAGACCCAATATCTGACATCTTTTTATTTAACGATTGCAGAGCTCCGTGAAGAGGCAGAGGGCTCTTTGTGCTGGGTTAATGATGGCCCGCTGTAGAGGGGGGGGTGTAGGTTTAAGGAGTATGCAGCAAGCGTGGCGGAGGATCTTAAGGAGACTGGCAGCTGCACTAATCCCTCCTTTGTACCCTCGCCTCACCCCACTGCGGATCCCCCACCTGACGGTGCTGGGCGCCCCGCTGCCTGAACCAGATGGGACCACGCGGCAAACTGAGGAACTATCGTGAAGGGGTGGCTGGGGCCCCATGGGGGGTTGGGGGGGGAGGTGGAGCACAATTCTGCATGTGGTACATAATGTTTTTTTTTTTTTCCAGAAGTCACACATGCTAGCCCTGAAAAGAGTTGTTGAAATGTTATTGGGTAGGTCAGGTACACCATGTCCTGGTACTAAACCACTGCTCACCTTCAAGGTACAACACAGGTGGTCCTCAATGTGCTGCCCAATACACAGACGCTACAGCCTGATGTCACCTGGCCTTTCCAGCCCAGGCGTTGGGGTCTCTGGTCCCACTTACCTAACACTATGCTATGTCAGCTCAGCACTATATTAGCCATAGATTCAGTTATTAACAAAGGACCGTTTTCTGAGCAGGCTAAGGTGAGGTGTCCCTTCTCCTGTGCCCAGCTCTGATCGCTCCCTGTAGTGACAACATTCCACCTCTACTTCTTCCTCTGAAAGTCTGGCCAAGACAGAACCCTTATTGGCCTCAGTTAAGAATCCAGCCAGAACCCTTAATCCAGGATAATATGTGCATTAATGCTTAAATAGGCCAATACAAATCATCATGCGGTTAAAATGTTCTTGCCACAAAGGCAAGAAATAATGTTGGTTCTCCCTGCCTGTGGTGTTTGAAGGGTAAAAAAAGTGGCTACTATTAATCGCTCCGGATTACTTCGCCAGTTGACACCAGAAAAGTCTCCTCTTTGCATTTACTGTCACTTAAAGAACCGACACTTTCATAAATGCTAATTACAGTTGTCACACCCAATTCAAATGAGTTAAAAAGTGTCGAATGAATAAAATGTACACTCATATGTGAAAAGCCAGTCTCTCTTGACTATGAATTGCTGTAGTTCGTTTGAAAGAGCCCCAGCAGTTCTGTTTGAGTTTGCAGGGAGATGTTATCAAAAGTCCTGTAGTTTTACGGAGCATTAACTGTGAAGAACGTAGAAGGTGATGCCAGGCTCCGTTGTTTTCAGATTTCATTCCACTGCACTTTGCCATGCCAGTATCTGACTGGCTCTGCCAGAGAAGGCAACACAGCGAGCTTTCCGTACCGCTGCTATAGCACCATATCTGTGCTGGACTCAAAAATTACCCCCAGAAAAAAATAAAAAATACTCAACATTAACCAAAGCTATTTAGAACAAAATGACATGTCTTTGATACTGAGTGAGTGAGCTCTTCATGTTGAACTTCAAAAAGAAATATTAAGTACAGGGATTTGATAGTAAAAACAGACTTCAAATAGACTCTTCTTTGTTTCTGCCTCCTGTTTAATTGTTGTCTGAACAGTGAAAGATTTTTTTTAATGGTCTGTGTGCCTGGTCATAATCCAAGCTGAGTCGGGGTGTAAACAGTGTTTAACCTAACAGAAGTTTAAGTGTGTCAGTCCTGCCACATCTGCAACCCTTCCTCATCATCAGCCTTAGACCAAGAAATCCTGGGCATTGACAAATGTAAATCATTTATAGCTGAAGACTATTAAATGACACCTCTTCACCCACGCATTCTGTGTGTATATTGACAATCATTCTGATATGTCCCTACCAATCAAAACACGACAGGAAACTGCTACCCTGTTCTCTCTAACATCGAGGATTAGCGTCGCAGTCCTCAGATTTATACGGACAAGAGGAGAACTTTGCACATTCTGACTTGGGGGACAGTGATATGGTTGTAGAGAAACGCTCTAATGGTACTGTCTGTATGCAACTTCCCCTCAGCAGTTAAATTGGTGAAAAAAATCCAGTAAAACAGAGTGAGAGAAAATGACACAAAAAAACCATCCAGAGATGTTTTGCTTGAGCGTACAAATCCGAGATAACCGACAATATGCCCGCTGCATGTGCTTCGGCCCATTTGCTCCTGGTCTGTGTGACGAAGGCCGAATGTATAATGAAGAGCAGCGACTGAACCACATCCACGGACGTGCTGCCCGTCTGCTCACCCCGGACTTCTTCATTTGGGACGGGATTAGGAGGCCCAGAGAACACAGCCCTCTTTCTGCTTAATTGGGGGCCTGTAATTGTGGGGCGCCCAGAGAGTCTGTCTGCGCTTTTCATCGTTGCCCAGAGAAGCTGAGACTCTTAACTGTATGACTGTCCTGAGCATATGAATATCAGCCTGGAAGTATTACAATACACAGAGGACTGTAGCCAGTCTGTAGCTTGTGTACACTTGTGCTGTAGTTCATTTAACACTGTTGAACACTTTGTAGTGGTAAAAGTCTGTGGGCTTCTACTTTTAAGTTTCTAGTAAGGATTCATCCCAGGGTCCCTCTGGTCACAAATGTAGGTTTTACCTGCAGTGCTTCTTGCTGCCTCTTTTTACAGCTAGTTTGAACAGGGTGGTGACTACCATGCCTTACCAGTGCCCTTCTTATCCTTTTATGAAGAAACTGCTAGCAATTCCAGCTGCATATTCTGGGGGCCTCTACTGAACAAGGCTCCCTGCTCCCTACAAGCTTGGAAGATGGGACAGGGAGGGCACACCTGACCCCAACAGCCAGAGTACACCTGAAGGAACTCGCTGCTATCCGGCCTTGCAATATGTTACAACACCTGGATCTGCTTCCTCGCACCTGGAAACAAAAAATATTACATTCAGGTGATACTCCACTGACTACCCAAGTCCATAAACACAACATCCCGAGAGGGTCAATAAAAAATGATTTATGATGTTCTCTTTCATGACGAGTCCTCTTCAAACACGAAGATCAATCTTGAGGGCAAGTTGTACCCAAACAGAGTTTGAAGAGGTGACAGGCTTTTTTGTTGGTTTTACTGAGAGCAGTATTTCAAAGTCCGTTTCTTGACTTAACAGAGGACGATGATGTTTTCAGGACGGTCAAAGCCATGGAAGGGGGAGGAAAATATTTTCGAACAGTTTTGGAAAGTCTTTTTTTTTTCCACCAAGATTAATGTCTGAAAGCCGAGAGCGGTTCTGTGTGGCATGCCACTGCAGAGGACAGAGATATTCAGCACGAGGGGGACCACTTTGTTAGCAGGGAGGGTGGGGGGCAACCAAGTCATATCTGCCATCACCAGCCTCCCCCCTTTCTGAAAAGGGTCCTAAATGAAAGGGGAGAAAATTCTGTTTTCTGCAGAAGTTGTCGTACTGCTGAGGCGAGCCGAGTTCAAGAGCACAGCAAGGCTCCTCTTTTAACGCGGCAACAAGGCACGGTGGGTCCTTTCCACTGTGTGCTAAAAAAGCAAGAAGAAAATCGCCAGCGAAAAGACCAGCGGTGCTGAGACCGCCGCGACTGTGCCCAGTAGGTTTTTGTCAGCTGCCTAATGAGATCCTCGGGGAAGGAAGATCTGTCAATCACGTTGCGCTTTTTTTTCCCGTCAACGCTATCATCGCGTCCTGTATCGTCCTGAACCATAGGGCATAAAATAATTAGGAATTGCCAAGTTGCTACTGTATTTTACATGAAACGCGGGCAGACAGCATGGTTAAAGCGCTGCTTTTTAATGCTTCTGTGGCAGGCCGGGCCATGGAGGGGCAGTGAACATTTCTGATAAAGAAGCCCAGTACAAATCAAACTGTAGCACTGTTACGCAACGCCCTTTCTGGTCGCGTGGCACCTGAGCATTTTGAGGAACATAAAATCTCATGCACAATAACAGAGGCTGCTATGAAATTGTCTGCTATTTGGTGCTTGCTGAATTAAAAGCATTTGAGCTCGTACAACAGGAGGCTTTCAGCTGGCTCTTCATTGGGGGGGATTCTGCATCAAACCCATTGTTAACAGGGCATTCAGAGCAAGGAGGGGTTCGGTTCTGAGCGGATTAGGGCCAGGAATAATGCTAAATATCTGGTATGAAATATTTATAAGCCATCTATAGTGAGGGAGAGCTGATTGAGAAAACGTGACATAAAACAAATCATCATTTCTGACCTTCCTTTTTATTTTGACATTACGTTTTAGTGGTACAACTTAAAAAAGGTGAACGAAATAATGCAAAAAAAAAAATCTAAACATGATGGGATTTAGTATCATCTACATCTGAATGGAGCTGCCTGAATATGCCAAGGCTAGCAGGGGCATCGTATAATTGGAAATAAACATAGAAAGAAAGGATAAGAAAATGAAGAGAGACCGCTCTGAATTTAGCCATTGAAGGACCACGAACACGCAAAGAGAAAACGGGACGTTTTATACAGGGTTTGAAAACCACAACAGATCACCAATACAAACGCATTACGCTAATTATGTGGAGAGATTAATCGCACACCCGGGCTTCCAGTAGGGATGAGAAGGGGGGGTCGGGACGCCACCAAAATCCGAGTATCGTGTAGATGGGATGGATCATTTGCATCAAAACGATCACTGGCTTCATCGCCACGGCTCAGCTAATTCTCATGTCTGCTTTTCTAAAGCTCAAAAAACAATACGACTGTTTTTTTTTTATGAGAACAAGTTACGAGTCTCATTCAACACTCATCAAATTGAAGCAATTAATGTAATTTCTCTTCATGCATATGTGCAATTGCTTGTGCTTTTAGATTGGGTTGAATACAATAATACAATAATTTAGCGTTGCATAATTTAATAATACACATTTTGTAAGTCGCAGAGGCTCCTTGTTTTTGTCGCTTGCGTTTGTAGTAAGTCAGAGCATGTGCAGCGCCGTTTTCAAAAATGTTAATAACGGTTTATTTACAGTTGGCCATCTGTGCTAGTGTTGCCAGGTATTTACCCTTTATAGGACCCCCCCTCCCCCAAGATGGCCTTCCCACCCATATTAGGCAATCATTTCTAAAGAGCCATCATTGACATTTAGATGTTCTGCAGAGTTATATTCCAGTAAATTTTCTGTGAGGATTTTTATTTTCCTTCTCAGCACCTGTTGAACTGAGCATGCCCAGTTTGTGGTGCCCAGTCTGACATATGAACATTTTCATCAAACAGTGAAAAAACTTGGTGTGGAAACTCAATTCTTTCATCACATCTTGTTTGCATCTCCTACTACACATCCTTCTCAGGGAACCAGCAGATGCACACACAAACTTACAGTAAAGAAAACAATCGTGAGAACAAGCTAGCTGTGCTCCAGTTCATTAGCGTAAGTGCGGACGTTTGAAATAACTGAATGATTTGTTTAATGTAAGTGTGCTAATGAAGTGCACGTGCTTTATTCCAAATTTACTGGAGCCACTGCGTCAGGCCACAGGCTACAGGCCTTGCTTCCTCAGTTGCCGAGTTCCTGCTGTGGTGCTGCATGCTCCCGCACATTCGTGAACTGTAATTACCCTGCCTGCCTTTGCTCTATTTCTCCGTTACTGCCATTGAAAGCTGCTTTTGATCTGCCTTCTATTTCATATTTTAATTAATGCTCTCTGATAAAAGTGCGCACTGCCTTCCATGTTGGTATGGGCAGAAGGCATGTACTTCCTTAAAGTCCATGACCAGCAGAAGAAGAAGAATCAACTGGCATGGAATGACACTGCTTAAAGGCAAAGCATTGGTCTGTATTTTTTGCGTCAATGTGGAGTTTCCTCTTTCAGTTATTGGATAGATGGCTGCTCAGCATAAGCATTTTAACCACAGGACAGGATTGTAATAGGAAGTTGCAGGGTGCATGTTCTGCTTGTGTGATTGATGCAAAGTGGTTCCTTGGCCTTTGACAGGCCATGAGAGCTGTGCTAATCAGTTGTCTAGCCATTACTTCCTATCCTCTTAACAGAGCAAGGTGTCAACTGTATATGAACTGCTGGAACATCTTGCAGACTGTGTTTGATACATCCCCCTCTCCACTCCCACTCCATGAGCCAACCCTTTCACCTCTTCCCCAAGGGTAGACCTCGCCATCCACCCCTCTCACCAGAATTGACAGGGAGTGATATACTACTAGATTGCTGGCTAAGGTGAGATGACAGGAGCCTGGGGGGGTGGTTATACCTGAGACAGACTGGCAGTCTGTGGTGAATTGAGTGTGGAGGGGGGTTTCATGCCTGGTCCCCCGAGGGAATGTGGAAGAGGCAAGATTTGCCAAAGGCATCCACATTGGGATGTGATGTGAGCTGGATCCACAAAAAACGGTAGGCTGTCCTTTCAACATGCGCCAACTAGCTCAGCACTCTTCAGACAAAACCGATTAGATCTCACTCCCCCTGAAAAAACACACGCGTGTGCACACACAACCAATGTTGAAAAAAGAGTTATATTAAGACAAGGCGTCAGTGCTTCTTTGATGCAACCTGCCGTTAAGAAGGGGAAATCCCCGGAGAGTAGGTGGCAGACACGGTGGGGATCACGGAGGGCAACGCTGGTGCAGCTGGGTGGTAAGTGTGCCCTACCACATGCATTTACACACGTGGGGCACACCAGCTTGTTAACTGGTAGTTAGCAGGACAGTCCGCTTCACATGACTTTGATAATAAGAAAATTGTGGCATTTCATTGGGTAGACCTTTGACCTTTTCTCTTTACGTTATTGTGACATCATGAGAGTTTTACAAGCTATTTTGTTAAACAACATTCGTTCATTAAGGAAAGATAAAGACTCAATTGAATTTAATTCCTTGTATTGTCATTGTGCCGTACAGAACAATGACATTGAATATGCAACTCCCCTCATCAATGTCAATACATGAAGGACCATGTGAAATATACATATCAAACAATTTTACTACTAAGGTCAACAGAATTGTGAGGAGCATGTTCACAGCTTTGACCATTATCAAGTAATTCCATGCGACTATATAAATGATTCGCAGTGGTGACTCATAAAATTAAGATAACAATTATAGAGAATTAATAGCAATGATTAAGAGAGTGTAAAGGGTACTATTTTTTGTCTTTCAATAGCCTTGTGTAGACTAACCCTATACTGATATATTCGTAAACGTATTTAGTTTGAAATTTACTTGTTTGTGTGAGATAGTAGCCAAAGGCAGATACAAAAGTGTGGAAAAAGTCAAATTTAGCTCTCCAAACCAATCTGTGAGTAGTTCACATAGCTGTGGAATCCAGACCTTTAGCAATGTGCTTCCCAGTGTGGAGAGGACAGCCTGTGTTAGAGGAGATTTCATGGGATGGAACACCCAGTGCACACATCCTTCCTCTCCATTCGCCCCTAGCTGTGGGGGAGGGGATGGTTGTAATCCACTGAAGTCCCTCTGAGTTTCCCCCATGTAAATCCATGGATCTGCTGAGAAGGTGAGATAACTGGTTAAGGAGGTTACAGCTACAGCTGCTGAGAATGTTAGTGGGCTGATACTCTTGAAGCTCTTGTCCCACTCTGTCATTGGTCAATTCCAGTGCCCACTAAGATGGGGGGGGGGGGGCGAAGTTGTTGAGAGGTGCATCACTCAGATGCAGCCAAAGAGATGCTAAAGTTGCACAGTCTTTATGTAAGCATAATGTGAATTCTTTTCGACATCAGTATCAACACACAAGCACAGGATACTGGCTCAGAGCACAAACTGGATCTCATTTAACCAAACCACACAGACTGGGCATCATTTTTTAAAATGTAGAATCTCAATGTAAAATGTACCAACAAACCATCATCTATTAAATTGTGTGAACAGCCGTTTCACCATAATAACAGTCATGTTTCAACAAGTGTTCCATTCTGGGACAAGCAACACACAGAATTATTAAAATGTTTCCTTCTTTCAGATGCAAAGAATGAATTTGAAAACAACACTTGTTATGGCCAATGTAAGGTCCTTCTTTATTTGTATCAGAAGGATGGTTCAGTCTTGAGAATATTTACAACCTGCCTGAATACGCCCCAGAAATCTGTTAATTGTCACAATAGTCAGAAAAATATATCACTAAATACACATTATGGAAAACACCTAGGGCTTTTTTTTTTTATCAAAATATAATTAAACTTTCAGCTTTGAGTTCTAAGGGTATTGCCTGTCCAGTGACATTTCTTATGTAATGGGACAAATCAATAGGACAGTATAATCCAGGCAAGAAAGCACAGATTTTTTGCCTCTGGCCCAGATTAAAAGTCCTGTGGGACACCAAAAGTGTAATTGATCTCACAGTTTTCTAGACAGGTCACCTCTGCTCTCACTGTTTCAATCCCTGTGGGACCTTGTGGGAATTTTAAATTTGTAATTGCACTGACATGTTACTATCTGGTGCCAAGCACACGTTTATGGTGACATGGGCCTTTGAAGAAAAAAATAATAGATTGTTATTTTTTATGGCATTTTAAATTTTGCTTGCATCATCTGTTCTGATCTGGAACTCTGTAGAAAGTGAAAGACATTTGGCATAATCTTGTTTGAGTTAGGGATAGAAAAATCCAGCATCTGCTTTTGGGTGGTGACAAACTGGAAGTCTACTGGGGATGTGTGTTGAGGATTGAGCTGTGTGTCCATGCTGAAAGTTGCACAACTTCACCAATCAGTATCAGCCTTGCTGCATGGTTTCAAATGACTTGCAGTTTTGCAAATAGTCATTGGTTACCTTGCATTTTTGTCTTTCTGACACATATGGGCAAGGGATTACAAAACATAAAAGACAGATGTTTTATAAGGCTGCAAAGGCATACACACTGGGCACACCCACTGGGCATACACACTGGGCACACCCACTGGGCATACACACTGGGCATACACATTGGGCACACCCACTGGGCATACACACTGGGCATACCCACTGGGACTCAAACATACCACTAGTGAAGGTACTGATACCATTATTGGCAAAATCAAATCTCAATTTCTCTGGAACAAAAAAAAATTAATAAATAAAAATATAAATATTGCTCACACTTCATAGCTCATGTAGGTAATTTAAAATTATCAATCAAAGGCAAATAATCAGATTATGTTTCTTCTGACAGAAAATTGCTTCAACACTTAAATTTGCTCAGAATTTGTAATCATTGAGCATAGCATTAAAATTTTATATTTATAGTTCTTCAGGTGCAGTTTTTAAATCTGGGAGAACTGTTGACATCTGATTTTAAAAAAGGAAAAAAAAAACAAGAAAAGGTGTTCAAAGGCTTGGTGCTCTCTAATTTACTTTCATTTTTTATATGTGATATGTTTATTTATTTTTCTTTTCCATTTATTTCATTTATTTTTATGGCAACTTTTAAATGAATTTTTCATCCTCATACAGAACCTGTCAGCAATGCTGTTTGAAGCTCAGAACTTCTATTGCGTATTTGTGACACTCTAGGAAATATAAAAACATCAGTCTCCTCTGTTAAAAATCATAGAGGATAAACATGCATTCTCCCCCCATTTCTCAGAGATTATTAAAAGATGATGGACAGAAAGAGTATCTGACCACAGGTGTGGTGTAGAAAATGAAGATACAAATCGAAAGGAAATCCTTAGTAGTCCCTGCTTTGTAGTATTGTTGTTACGGTCACGTGATGTTTCTGAGAAACAATTGTGATTGCTGGTATGACAAATGAACAGTCCTTTTTTTGCCTTTCTGTATAGTGGTACAAACTGACAAAGTCTACAGATGAGAAGATGCAGGCACACACTGTAATATTGAGAGTTACAAAGTGTGTGTTAAACATAGTAAAGTTGGAACTCACTTCGGCACACTGTAATTCTATCACTGATTCCCGACCTAACATAGATGGCCTTTAATTTGCAAAAGGTCAAAAGCATTTTATGGTGCCATTAAATTGTTTTATTTGGATCTAGTCAATCTGTGTAGTCAGAGTGAGTAAGAAAATTAAGGGAATATAGTTTAATCTTATAATTTAAATGTTAAGAACAATAAGAACACTTTATAGTAATAAAAAAATATATAATTTTTTGAAAATTCTTGCTTTGGTCCAACGTCACTGGTCACTGTCTATGAAACATAACTGTTACAAAATCTAAGTTTTGAAACCATTGGGATATATCTGCTCTTTCTTTGCAAACCATTTCCAAAATGAAATACATATATATCAAAATATTTTAAAAAGTGATTTTTCATTGGTTTGTTGTGCTTGGAGTAATTTCTTTCAAAGGTGATGATGCTACTTAAAGCCTGCCCATACACCCTTTCACAAAAAATGTAACATGCCATAGAACTAGCCTTTTGTACCCTAGACAGCACTGATGTGCTTTCTGTTTCCATGACAACGGACTTTCATCTTTCATCTTTCTTACCAGCTCATCCTACGCTTCAGCTGAATTAGATTGGTTACAAATTCTTTTGAAGTATAGAGGCAGCCCCCTCCCATCCTACCCCACTTCAAGAAAACAAAACAAAAAAAAAACTGCAAAAAGGGTACAAAATTTGAGCCAATAATCTTCCACTCCAGTCCCTGAGCTGACCAATGGTTGTGCTCAGAGGAAAATCTCATTCCTTTTTCAATCCGGAATGTTCTATGGTGCCTTGTGTTTTCATGGACAACTCTTAAGTATTGCAGTGTACCACACAATTAATTTTCATTACAGTCTCCTGGCTCTAGCAGAATGTATTGTAGGTTAGTAATGATCTCCTATTATGTTTAACCAGGGTAAAAGTGGCTCTCTCCAGAACAAAGCTTCTAATCCACCGCAACTACAAAACAACATTTTCTCAAGATGATCTTATAAATTATTCTTTCCGCTGCTGCTAGACAATTTCTAGAATTAGATATTTGTGGGGGAAAATATAATAACTTTATGTCTGTTTTACATGCTGACTTTGATGCATAGCAATCTCAGGCCTTAATTAATGAGAGCACTTTTGCAGATGTCATTTCAGTCATGAATGTACATTTGTCCACGATAATGTCAAGTGCCTTTGGTAGGAATTAGGAATGCAGTATCTTCAAAGACACATACAAAAATACTCTTAAATAATTTAATGTCTGACATCATTAGAGTTGTTTATGTTCAGATTTTTCCCCCAATTACTGTTAGTGAAGTTAACTTGTTTTTGGTGAATTTCTTCTATAAATGTCCACCCGGTCGGCGCCAGTACCATCCACCACAATCCACCTCTGCTACCTGTTCCTATGTACTGTAGAACCATTGGACTTCAAGTCAAAAACAATGGACTGATGTTTGCTATATATTGTGTGACAACCCATTACCTTAATCCAAAGGGTTAATGACCATCTGTACTTGTGAAGGTCGATCAATATTATATATATAATTATATGAGGAGTCCATGGGAAGAGTGAGAAACTAGTTTAGAAACTAAATTTAAAGACTTGGAAATTGATAACTTTTTTCTATACAATATATAGAATTGTGCTTTGATATAAATATAAAACTATTTCTGAGTTCTCTGGTTGAATTTGAAATTGCTAGATTAAAAATTAGGGATATAGGTAAACATATAACAGGTTGAAGGCAAGTTGTGTGCCTTCATGGACTGTTCTTATTTTTCCATGAACTCCTCATTTTTAAATATACAGCATATGGGGATGTGCGGAGAGCCCAGTGTTTGTGTTTAAATACACAGCATATAGGAATGCATAGAGAGCCCTGTGTTTGTGTTTAAATATACAGCATATGGGGATGTGCAGACAGCCCTGTGTTTGTGTTTAAATATACAGCATATAGGAATGCATAGAGAGCCCTGTGTTTGTGTTTAAATATACAGCATATGGGGATGTGCAGAGAGCTCAGTGTTTGTGTTTAAATATACAGCATATGGGGATGTGCAGAGAGCCCTGTGTTTGTGTTTAAATATACAGCATATGGGGATGTGCAGAGAGC
>JABJVR010000068.1:379522-389880 GCA_025773905.1 Chitala chitala
GGCACCCTCCCTTTCTAAAACATATCTACAACTCTGTACTGTTCTGCAAAATGAGCAGATGCATGGTTAACACAGACAGCCCATGTAGAACACCTCCATAATGGGTCAGTTATAAAGCAGTGCTGCCAATGTAAAAAAGTAGCTGGGCTTCAGCTGGTCAGCTATTTGCAATTCTGTGGAAAGAGACATTTATGTCTTTAAGTGGTGGACCAAACATATTCTTCTGTTCATTCTCTGTATGTGAACAGGTATGACACAGTGAAAGTAAAGTTTAAAGCAATACACATTTCTGTAACAATTTTACTGTGCTTAACATGGCAATTCATTACTTTTGTTTTCTTTCATGAACTAGATTTTACATTAACTAGTATCTAGCTCAAAGGCAATACCAAGAAAAATCATTTAATATTTTGAGCTAAATCAAAATCGAAATGTGTGAAAAAGAAGCATGCTTGTAAATTGATGCATGGCTCTCAAATCTGTACTGACAGCCCTTTTATCCAGCATAAGCAGGATATTACAAATCATTTGCTGTTCTTTTGTAAAGCATCCTGTGTTTACACATTTATTTTTCACCGGAAAATTGCCTTAAATTACAACCTGATGCTGGTAAAAAAAAAAGTCCTGTTTTTGTGCTGGCAGGTAATCGCTAACAGGTAAATGCTGGCACATTCCACCAGAGTGTGCTGGCTGGTGTTTCGTGGGTCTGCTTGATGCTTGTTGGCTCCATTAGGCTTGGAAGCACCCAGCGTGCAGTTCCACAAGCCTGACTGCTCACCTCTCACCCCCCCAATCCAGGTGTGAGCTCCAGGGAAACACACCTCCATGTGGTGGCTTGTCTGCCCCCTCTCCACCCCTTCCACCATAGCAGGAATCAACAGCAACATTGATAGTACCGTAACTATGCACACACATGCACGTGCGCACACACAAACACACACACACACACACACACACACACCCCTAGGATACTGCTGGATGTCAAGGAGATTAATTGCGGAGGACATGACTGGAGCAGCCAGCGACTGTGGTGCTCCCAGACCCTGTGCAGGATCCCCCACCTAGACCCATCCATCAACGTCCCACACTGGGATCAACATCAAAACCCCAAGGTGCGACTCCTTTGTCTCCAGGTAGCTGAAGCCTGGCGTGCGGCCCGCTGCCTTTGCCTTTCATGTGGGCGAGGAAATTACCCTTCTTTGAGGGAGAGATGGGAAGAGGGTGAGTGTGTGTGTGTGTGTGTGTGTGTGTATGTGTGTGTGCCTGTGTGTTTGGACTCGCCTCGAGTGTGAGACACACAGAGTACTAACCAGCATGCCCGTGCCATTGCTGCTCCGGCTGCCAGCTAGAGAGGCCTGCATCTCTCACATGTCCCAGTGTCTCACGGCCACATAATGGAAGGGTCTTGTGGTTTTTGGGCACGCACAAGGTATCGCACAGAAGGATCAAAGCAGGCAGTTGCTACAACAAGGTGGTTAGTGCAGAGCGTCCAGAGGGAGGGGTCTACCTATCAAATGTACTGTTGTGCTCTGCTGACAACAAAAATGGGAACTGATTTTTCTTATTTTGCTTTATCTGAACAAGCAAAAAATTTATAAGCCACCTTACTTGAGGGTTTTAGTATCAGAATATATTCTTAAACTCTAATTGAAAATGCTGCTGTTCCATTAAGCTCATCTCTTGCAATATTACTCACTACATACTCACTGCTTTTGGCTCTGTGTTGTGTTTTCTCTCATGTGAAACCCTTCATCTTACAGTAGATGGGCTGCTGGCTGCCTGGCAATAACGTCTGCATGCGAACAGAACGTTGTAGATCATTGTTTGTCCCTCCAACATTGTACACCACACAAAGAGCATCTGAAGTGTAACTTATCATGTCACTGAGAAAAGTCGGTGCACAGCCAGACCAGAATGGCTGCAAGGTTGCTGACAAACAGCAAAGTGCGCCTTGAGTGGTCACATTGCAGGAATAAGCATAGTCTCATTTGGGGGAAAAGGTTTGGACACACATGCAGGATGCATTAATGTTGAAGCTGAACTTTCCCCAAACACAGAAAGCCAAATGGAGGAGAAATAAAGGAGCAAAAATTACCAGGAAATAATAGACAAAAACATACAAGTGAAAGCAGGGACAAACGAAAGATGGCCGCACTGATACATTTTCTGACATAAAGAACATAAAATCTCAAAAATCTCTTCACAAACTCTGTACTGTAAGGAAAAAAGTGGTCTTTCATCTTTTCATCTCTTAATTACACAACAAAGTCCTCAACGCAGAGGGGAAATTACATGAAATATCAGTAATTATGGCAGCCTTCCCTTCCGGATGAAGATGCTCAACCAGTCTGAGTGGTTAGAGCTTTTGACTATACAGCAATAGTTTTGTTAGCGCATGCGCGCAACACACTTTCAGCTATAGAGTTGCTGTTTTTCTAACACTGACCCACAGTGTGCTGTCACTTATAAAACAACTGTCCAAATAGCATTGACCAAAAGGTGGCTATCATCAGTAGAGTGTCTTTCTAGCACTGCCCCACAGCATACTGTTGACTGCAGAAAAGCTATCCTGTTAGCATCAACATGCATGGTGTTTTTGACTATAGAAATGCTATCCTGTTAGCACTGACATACAGTGTGGTGTTGACTGTAGAAAAGCTATCCTATTAGCACTGATGTACAGCCTGCTGTGAATTGCAGTGTTGCTATAATGGCTATCCTCTTAGCACTGACATACAGTGTGCAGTCAACTACAAAGTAGCTGTCTTCCTAGCCCTGACTAGGGTTGCCACCTGTGAGAAATGAAAAGAGAGCACCTGCCCTGAAGAGAGGCAGGCTGGGGCAGAGTGGGGAGGTGGTGTTCTCAGTGTTAACCTAATGCAAACAAACATGCAAACTACTGTGCTGAAAAACCATAAGTACTTTTGCAATACTTTATTTATTACTGTGTTTTTCATGTTCATTTGGCATTGCTTTGAACATCCTAAAAATGAGTTTGCACTACCATCTATTAAGTGCACAATAATAGTATGCCTATAAAATGCAAAAGCAAAGCACCACAAAGCAAAGTGCCACAAAGTGGGCAACCACCACTGACAGCTACAAAGTGGCTATCCCAACAGCACTAATATTTAGTGTACTGTCAGCTACAGAGTGGCTATCCCGACAGCACTTATGTTTACTGTACTGTCAGCCACAGAGTGGCTATCCCGACAGCACTAATGTTTAGTGTACTGTCAGCTACAAAGTGGCTATCCCGACAGCACTTATGTTTAGTGTACTGTCAGCTACAGAGTGGCTATCCCGACAGCACTAATGTTTAGTGTGCTGTCAGCTACAGTGGCTATCCCAACAGCACTAATGTTTAGTGTATTATCAGATACAGAGTGGCTATCCCGACAGCACTAATGTTTACTGTGCTGTCAGCTACAGAGTGGCTATCCCGACAGCACTAATGTTTAGTGTGCTGTCAGCTACAGAGTGGCTATCCCGACAGCACTAATGTTTACTGTGCTGTCAGCTACAGTATGGGTATCCTGTTCTTGTAATATGCACCAACAAGATATTGTTAATTGCAGATTAGTTGTCATGTTTTCGCTGTTTTGCAGTCACTTATCCACATGGATACTGAGGAAAATAGTAAAAGGCTGAAACATCTATAAAAGTCCCAGGGATAATTGGGGAAAAACTGAAAGTTTGCAGGATCTGAGACATATTTCTGTAAATATTGGTTTGTAGATTTCGCAGACAATGTGTGCAATCTAACTGACCCAACATGCATTTGGTAGATTGTACATGTATTGTTTGAAGAACAATCTTAATATTGCTTTTATAAAGATAAAATATAGTAACTGTCTGATTTTAAATAAATATACTTTATATGGCAATCTTTGGTAAAATTGAAGTGAAACAACTTAATAGGTAAAAGCACTTTTGTAAACAGCATTGTGTAACACAAAATGCATGGGTCTTTCACATCAGGAACCACAATGTCTATATCTTACATCAGAAAAGAAATCCAGTCATATTAGACAATGTTTGGAAGTAAATGCATTTATTGTAAGAACCTGTAATGTTAATGACAGCCACATTGGACCATTACCTGTAGGCAATGATCTTTCCTTGAATACTGAGTTTTAACATTTAGTACCTAATCTCATAACAAGACCTTGAGAGCTTTCAAAACACCAAAGGCATAATCTGCCATTGTGGCAACCTGTAGATGAACCACAGAATTATGATAACTAATTGTAAACGGTGGTATAATAGGAACCAGTTCAGTTTTCCTAAATGCCTCTGGCACTTTGGAAAACAGAAACTTAAAAATGTTTTGTGGGAGCTCTGGGTGGTTCAGCCTACTTTGAAATGCAGACTGCAATAGCTAACAGACCACCACTTTATTTGGGCTACATATACTGCTAGCTCTGTGTTCTTCTGTGTTGAATAACAACAAGCAGTTAACTGGCAGATGAGGGCTAGAGGGGGCCTTTGTGCTTTCACTGGCAGTGCAGGTGCAGTGCGTCCCTTGTCCAGGCTCCCTGTCATTCCAGAGATCACTGCCACTTCAGCTGGTGCTATAGCTAACACATGCTGTCGCGTATGGCTAGGTGCGACCAGCAATGTGCAACCAAAGTGGTGAACCTGGATGGAAGCATTTTGAAAGATTGAATATTGCACCTTCGTGGCTTGCATGAAGGCTATCTGAAAACTGTCAGGCTGGGTAATAAAATTTAAGTGAGTTTACTGGGATTTAATATTTTTGAAAAATTATGGTAAATATCCACAACTTCAAAAATTTCTTTACAGGAAGCAAGGAAGTTTTAAAAATAATGCCAAGGAAAACAGGAAAAATAATCATATTTAGTGCTTTTATATACATGTTTCACAGCAAAGAGATTGTTATTAAAGCCTCTCTTCCAGACATGGGACTTCCCCAGAGAAGTGTTTTGTCTGAACACGAGTCCCACGATCCTTTGAGTACACTGTAACTGGTAGCTGAAGGCTAGTATGTTTCAGGCCATAAATCCAAAGTCATTTCCACACAGATGGGAACCCTTATGATTACTCTGTTTTAAATAGCAAAAACACATCGCAGCATGCCTTTGATATTGACGGAGACCTGATTTACGGTTTATCAGTTTTGATCACCACCTTTTTGTAACATCAACCCCAAGATGACTACTCTACAGAGTCTTCTGGAGATGGCCACCGGCTCAGACCTCCGGCTGGGATCTTCAGATCTACAGATAGGCCATGGTTGTGAACGCCTACTGTGCACCTTGCCTGTGTGCAGTGCTTCTCATTGCTTAGGTTGTCAGTGTTCTTACATCAGTTGTTTTCCAATATGGTTTTTAATTCAGGATAGAGAAACTTGTTTTACTGGCCCTTTAGGAACTGAAGATGGCACACAAACCAGAGTTTCATTTTAAGCAATTTCCTCTTCTCCCCTGTATCTGAACCGCATTGAAAATTAATTTGTCTATGGCCCAAGGCCATGGTATCGTTCCAATTGTTTCTCAACTATCTTGACACCCACAAGCGAGTGGAGGCAGGCTGTCGTGAACTGGAGGATCTGCGATCAAGACTCAGATAGACATGCGACGGAGATTCCATTAAGTTTCAAATTAAACCCGGCACTTCAAAGAGTTTGAGGGATTGACTGGCAGAGAGGGCCAGAAAGAAAGAGCATGCAACCCAATTTGTATCACTCAGATCATAACTTGAACCAGGTCAAGGTGCCCTAATCAATGGATGCAATATGTTGTGGGCCATCAACCATTTACTTGCGGTTCACAGGTGTTCACTATGGTAGCAGTGGAACTCTGGATTCTATGGTATGGCAATATGTAGCCAGTGTGGCATGAGATATACCGCTTACAGGTTTTGGTAGTGTACACATGCCACCGGACATCAGTGTGCTGGCCGAGTGAATAGCATGCGCTGAAGACGTACATGTATCTGGAGTTACATGTCTTCAGTGCAGCTTTGCATGGACCATCTAAGCAAAATAGAATGCTGCACACAGGAATGTCAGCATGCAACAGTGCACAGCACACTGACATTGTAAAGTTCCAGAGCCACACAATGTTCTTGTCCATTCCAGAAGGCCAAGGCCTCATTCCAGCCTGAAACACTAGAAGAAACAAACAACACAATCTTAACAATGAACACCCAGGGTTATGTCACCCTCTGCAAGATGATTATCCAGCAAATGGGCTTTGTTACATAAACAACCAAACAATAACAAAAGACTAGAACAACACTGATATAAGGGTAGCCCAACACAACAGTGAATCAAAAACAAAGGTTTGCTACATGTGAAAATGAAGCCATTAACACTTGTTTTAAACCTGTGAAAGTCTGATTTTCTTATTTACTATATCATGCGGCAATGCCAGTAACAAACAATCTAGCAGCAATCGTTACAGCATGTTCTTTAAGTCCTAATGTTCTCAGCAATTTTAAGTTCTTCTGATGCGCTGCAGAAGATAAACTGTATAATTGTATTTATTTTCCAGTCTGGGCAAAAAATAGAACTGATCCCAGGAGCTAAGTGATGTTTTATCATGCTGAGATTTCCCAGATTTATCCTTCATTTGGGAAGAGCGGAACAGCGTGTGACTTCTGGGGACTTCTAAGCCCTCCTTGTGGATGTGCACACTGTTACACAAACTTTGCTAGTTGAGTCTGAGCCCGAGCCAGGGTTCAAAAAGTAAAGAGAGATGTTCAGCACTGTTGTTTACTGTGAAGTCCCACTGGAGGCCTAAAGGGAGATGATGGCTGAACAGTAGCACCGAATGTTTGCGTTCAACAGTTGCCTGCCTGATTGCGTCGCTACACATCCGTGGCTTCAAAGCTTCCCCCACGCTGTCCAATTTGACCAGATAAGACTAGCAATGTAACGGTTCAGCTCGCAGCCTTGATGGCACAGAGAGGTCAGCATGGTCTAGGTCTGCAAATGGGCCGCACGTTTCGCCAGGCAGTGCCAAAAAGGAAGCATTGGCCTATCTAAGCCTAAACTCTGGAATTTGAAGAAGTCCAGAGTAACAACCATAAAACATCTGCATGGTGCTGATAGGGGACACCACGGAAATTAAGAACGCGAGTGTGGAGAAAACAAGAACAGCCTCGACACAGTGCCTTAGGGAACCCCCAACAGAATGAGGCTAGCAAGGAAAGCTTCTTTTGGGAAAGGAGCAGTCAACAGAGAAAGAGCAGCTTGAGACGATTAATTATTAGGCAGAAAAGGAGGTGACGGAGAAGTGAGTGCATGCATCAAGTGACAAAGATAGGAGGAGTTTGTGTAGGGAGAGGAGGAGAGCATGTTTAAAAAAAGGCACTCCTGTATCTAACGTGGACCAACCTGTAGTGAATACAGCTTGTTCAAAGATGTTATACCACACCATCCTGTTTTGTTTAAACATCAATATTCTATGTGTGAAATGCACATTATTTTAATGCTGTTGAACACTTTTAAATTGCTCAGATGGTGTAAGAGCACGTTTTCTCCTCTATAATCCAGACCTCTCACTTCTGAGCAATGAGCCAAAGTCTTTGCAGCAAGTTGTGATCTACACATCACAAATTATATGACCCTGCCATAAAGAAGACACTGAAGATGTGAGTTTGGACCATCTTTGGCTCATAACCAGTTAAATATACTGCAGGTTCCACTACCCATTATTAGATAATTGAATCTGAAAATGTACAGTATATTGCCAACCTCACTCTGAGTTATACAGAGCACTGAATGGCTGGGATAATTATGGGCATTTTGCTTCATGGTTAATTACACACTGCAGCATAAAATGGGTGTACAACACACAGCTCTGTCTTCTCTCTTCAATCATCAAAACCGCAGGACGTATATCACATGTCTTCAGTTAAAGGTACTTTCCATTTTGACTAAGCTGAGATTAATTCAATGGGAAAACTGCCTCAGCCCGCCCTCGGTCTGGAGGTGCATGTTCAGAATTAATTTGCAACCAAATACCTTCTCTAATCCATTACAAAATCAGTCATTTCCACTTGCAAAAGTTAACCTGTTAACAGGCAGAAACAGAAACAAGCTCGTGTTATGTAAATCTATATTTGTGCCTTATGTCTTTATGGATTAATTAAACATATTCCGTCTTGCTTGATGCAATATGTTCAAACCACAATTCAGACAAGGACACAACTTCATAAATGCAGCAAAGGACTATAGTGCTGGCTTTAGCTTTTCATTTATCTCAATACCGTAAGTAAAGGAAATGGCTTGTAAATAAAATTCCACAATAGCATATGTGCCAAAATGTGTTGAAAGGCCTAAATATGCCTGTAGAGCTAGTCTTTCCATCACTATGTTTCACAGAACAGTCTCTTAGCAGAAGTAATATCTGTCTTCTTTGGAAAATGTTCCTTATTTTAAAATAATAGATACAAATTGACGAGGTACATTTGACCTTAATCATAGAAATCCCTCATTCAGATCTGGCGAATCTACTGCCTGAGTAAACAATCCAAATTTACATTGGTGGTATAAACCACAAAGTGAGGAACCTTTGCACAGGACAAGACTGCAGTAGAACAGCTTGGATGCAACACTGAGTAACACAATGCAGTGCTGGTACAGGAAGCAAACACACATAAATCACCTCATAATCCTTGTCACCACACAAGAAGAAAGATGAGGGGCCAGGCGTATGGTTAGGAGGGAGACGCAGTTATATGGCAAAGAACAATGCAGGCCTTTCATTAGGGGCCTTGTGATGTGACGGACAAAATAGCCACTTCAAAGGTGGAACATCAGCTAGTCATCCAATGAGACAGCTCTTTGCTGAGGACGGCCACGCAGAAAAGGCTTGGGGCTGGTACAATGTGGTGACCCCAGGGCTGCGCACAGCCATCCATTAGCAGGGCACATGTGTACAAAGGGCATGTGGGAAGAGCCAATGGATCCTCTTTGGATCTGACATTGTGTGAGGTGGAAGGGTGAATTGGTTGTCCTTTCAAACAGAAAACACTAATGTTTAATGTGGTGTCTGTGGTGGAGTTAAGGTAAAACTAGGGGTGGTCTGTCCCACCCTAGTGAAAATCCAGGCCATCTCCACCTTCTCCACCTCACTTATGTCATTATTATTATTATTTTGTTATGTGAAAACTTTCATAAATAACTGACAAAAAAATACTGAATGTAAGATGGCCACTCCATTGTAATGGTTCTGGCCCAGGATCTCCAGCATCCATGGACTGCGTCCTTCTGGGTCCACAGCACATCAGCGGGATCACAGAGCTGCCATGAATTCTGCTGGGTTCAGACCAAGTGACAGTGTTGGCCCACAGTAAACTGCGGATGTTTTCCAGTGAGGGCGCCTGTCCGGAACTCTGGGGAGGGCATTTTTTACCAAGGGCACGCAAACTAAAAAGTTGCAAAGATGTTCCTGCATGTTCCATACCAGCATATTTCTCTGGCAGAACTGTGCGCTATCCGCTCACTCTCCACGTTAGTGGAAATGGGCGGCCCCGCTCTGCAGCCCCCCCCCCCGCTCTGCAGCCCCTCCCGCTCTGCCTTCTCACTGCTGCTTTACTTCCCTGCGTACAAGCCAAAGCTGTTCTCGGAGTATTTAAGAGATAAGGCAGAAGAGTTAATGCAGACGTTTTGCTCTAATCCACCCTCCCCCCCTCCTCGTCTAGCAGCTCTCCCGATTCAACAGCGTATCTGTGACAGATTAGGAGAGATCACTGAGGATTACCGTCCAGGATTGAGCCCCTGAATTTTGACCTTGAGCCCATCCCGGGCTCAGGGCCTCTCCGCTGCAGAGCGGGTGATGTCCGGGTGAAAGTCAGGCTCTGCTCCGCCCTCTCTCTGCCACTGCTCCTTGTTCCTGGTTGAAAAGGGGAGGACCTGGGAATTTCCGCCCAGTGCTGGGCTAAGAGACTCAAGGAAGGATAATCTCCTATATTGTGCAGACAATTTATATGGCTTATATTGTGCTGTGCCTCGCAGACAGACCACCCAATCATACCATAATAATCCGGAAACCTTACACCTCTCTTTTCATTTGTGTTTAACTTATAGGGCTGCTTTTAAAAGCAACAGTGGGCCTTACTTTTCTAATTAAATGAACGTAATGGCTTACCGTGATTTACCAGGTGTGTTAATGAAATATTGGTAAGCCAATAACAATTTATTGTTATTACGACTCCATTGATAGATCATAAAGGCTCCATGGTTCTGTTTAGTCCAAGAAGGAACTAAATGGAGTTCGTGCAAAGTTGCAGTGAAGATAAGCACGTTATGACATGCTTTTCAAGAAATGCGGGTTAAAACAAAAAACACAATGTGGTTGCACTGTGGGGGGGTGGGGGGGGGGTTT
>JABJVR010000068.1:402847-475899 GCA_025773905.1 Chitala chitala
TGTGTGGAGTAGCCCGGGAAGTAAGCCTGTGTGCTGCTGTGTGGAGTAGCCCGGGAAGTAAGCCTGTGTGCTGCTGTATAAAATTGTTGGCTGTCAGAGCTCACAATAAAGGTTTGAGCTAGCTTATGTAGCTCTTACTTGGTGAATAAAACAATACAAAAAAGTATACTATACAGTAAAAAAAAAAAAAAAAAAAAAGAAAAAAAAAGCAAACAAAATTTCTGAACTCAACCAGATCTGGCCTGTGGGAAGGTACTTTCCATGGTTTAGACTGATTAAACACTTACCTAGGAAAAGTGTGGGCTGTGAGGATGAAATCCACAAACAGCCTTGGTCTGTACAACTTGTCTGAACTATTTTGGCAGGACTATAACAGACTGGGCAAAGACCCGTGACTTCCCATCCTTCCAGACAGCAAAGATGGAAGAAACAACATTCAGCGATTTGAAAGTCAAGATAGGGTACCCTTACCTGTACTGTCACCAAGGAGACTGTGAACATGTTGTTATTCTTACAGATGCCAGGTGAGCTCTTGTAGTTGTAAAACATTTCTACAGAGCTATGTAGTAGTGCATGGTTTGAGAAATTAAAAACTAATGTGTCTATCCTGAATGAACTGTTTACTATGTAATTACTGTTTCTACTTAATGTATGGGAAGTTATATGAACACGTTACTACCATTCAGTGTATACCAAGGTTTTCTTTTATCTTTCCCAAACATTAGGGTGATTCATAAGGATGACTGCTTGGACATGAATTTCTACCCTCTTCTTATGTACAAGCACAGGGTGGTGACTAAAAAGTGCTCCGTATGTCACATGTACATTAGCAGGTACAGTGTCTTATCAGTCTTTTTTTGATTTTACAGAACTTTATTAATCCCAGAGGGAAATTACTTCTCTGCATTTAACTCATCCCCTGGGGGAGCAGTGGGCAGATATTATTCACTATTGCTCAAGGGCACACTTGGTGGCTGGGGTGAGATTCGAACCAGAGATTTTTGCATCTCAGCTCGATGATTTACCCATTGATTTATTGATTCCAATCGTAGAGCTGTTTGTACATGTTTTCGCTTTGGCTGGAGTGTTTTCTAACTGGCACCTTGACTCAGTAACTAGCGTTTTTGTTGCAACTCCGTGGTGCTTATTTCAGCCTTAGCTGATTGTGGACTTTGTCTTCCACCTGTGATTGTCTGAGATGCTGCAGTAAGGTCGAAGTTCAGGTCATTTGGCCAGTCTGACAATGCCCCAGTAGTTTTAGTATACATTCATGCCTCTGGAGGATTGGAATCCCATCCAGGATGGACCCTTCTCCAGGAACTTCCGTTACCCCATGTTATATTGAGTGGTTTTCGAATGTGAATGTAGCCTCATGTGGAAACCAATCTTGCCTGCTCATGCAGGCATGAATCAATCGCTACTTGTAAAATCTCATAACTTAATACATAATTTCCCTCAGGATCAATAAAGTATATATCTGTCTATCTAATGTATTTGATTATTGCAGTTGTTGCCTGGGACCTGTATGCTTGGGCACATTCTGCAGACCGACACTAACACGTTTCCTTCCGTCCGCTGTCCAGATGGATAACCACCAATGACAGCCTGGCTCCTATGGACCCGTGCCTGTTCTGCGACCAGTGCTTCCGCATGCTGCACTATGACAAGCACGGTAGCAAACTTGGCAACTTTCTCGCCTACCCATACGTGGATGCGGGGGCCTTCAACTGACTCCCATCTCCACTGATGTTACAGGCTGTGTGCTGTTGACTGCTGTGCAGTCTGGATCAACAGAGCCACATTTTGTAAGGGCAACATTACTGTTTGGTGTTAATAAATATTGAATAAAACCTTAAGAAATATTGCCAGTGTTTATCTGTTCACACACTAAAAAATACAATACTTTTTTTTTTTTAAAGCAGCCTTATTTACAGCTATTTTTAACTACTGTATAAAACCGTTCACAGTACTGTATGTAATTACTGGAATACTCTGTTGCAGCTTACTGAATATGGCCATTCAGCTTGGTGAGCTAAAAAATTCTGCTATTGTGAGAACTCACTATCAAAACTCAGCTCACGTTGGTTGCCTGGGTAAGTTTGACAGAATGGCTATGGAGAGAACAGCATACTACAACATTTTGGGACAAAAGTCTTATCAGTGGACATGCATGAATATAGAGTTGGGTGATAATTTAATTGATTAGACTGAGTTTTATTTAGAACTATGTGTGAAAATGAGTATTGGAAATTTCCTGGGTGATATTTGGACATGCTCACTGTCAAACTGCCTCGCCCTTCCAACAGTCACACCGCATGTGAGTGCATGCATCAGCAAGCAAGGACTTCAGTCCGTGAAACCAGCAGTGGTTCAGTTATGCAACGTCAGGCACTGAACAAATCAGACTGTTGTAATGTCTGTATTAGGGAAAGCGGCAGCCTGACAAACTTATTCCAGCATCTCTGGAGGTTCAGTGAGATGTGTAGGCTAGTGGCAATCCCCAAGTGTCTGATAAAAAGCAAGTAATTGTGGCATAATTTTCATGCTACATATTAAGGAGCCACGTTGGAAATTAGATATTTCATATTGCCAAATTTGTGCCTAGATACACAGTGGAAATACCTGGGTTCATTCCAATGCTGAATGGTATTAATGGCAAATATGAGCTCCTATACTAAAAGTATTTTGCTGAACGATCTTTTTAAGAAAAACATTGCCTAAAATTGTATTGGCTGTAGGTCTGAAAAAACTGCTGACTTTTAAATTAAAAATGTGAGGATGTGGTGTATTGTGTGTGTCTACTTGTATGTCAACTGAAACCCATAGCAAAGGAACTTTCACCTTGCTTGGACAGAGTAACGCATGGTACAGTATACTGCTCATGTGTGAGTCACAACCTAACTATAAACATGCTAAAATGCATGAGGACAGGTAGAAGGTAATGTTTTTGTAACCATTAGTTAACGCTTCTAAAAACTAGTTCTGGGCAGCCTATGATGTTTCAACTGCTTTATTAACAGAGGCATATCTGGTCTGACAGGCACAAAAATACTCTTATTTACATACAAATGTCAACAAAACAAACATAACATGACTGGTGTTAAAACAATAGCACAAAGGGAAAGTAAGCTTTGGCATACTATCTAACAGTTAGGTACCACAATAACTATAAAGTGACAGTTCGAAAAAAATATGTACATCCAAACATGGAGCAGCTTTTGTCTAGACTGACTATTTTCAATTTGTCATTTAAACTGAACTACTGTATGGTTTGGAAATGTTGCAGCTACTGGGTGCAGTTTAAGAAGTATGACTAAAGGCTAAGTTTATATGAAATATAGAATGGCAGACCTTTCTGAAAGCAAACCAGCTAATGTAGGTCAGTAGTAAGTAGCAAACTCCGTTCTCTAGTATGTCGGTAACTGTGATCCTCCTGATCACTCCACGCTGGGTTGTCTTGGAATTTTTCACAAAACTGCAACACCACTGAGGTTCACTGCTCAGTCTGTTAGGAACTTTGAAATGCAAGAACCATTTGGGATGAACAGAAACAGGCTTGTGCAAGGAATTAAAATGCCTGTTTACAACATAAACACAGTGCATTGTGCCTGTGTTTAAGTGGAATAGTGTGCGTACATTAAAAGTGACCATGGCTGATGACTTACACCAGCACTTTCGAACACAAAACACACACAGAATACTGGCTCACCAAACACTGAGAACAGATCGACATAAGAAAGACGGGGAAAGGGCAAACAGCTGGGCTGGACTCATGAGACAATACCAGACTTAAAATTGCACAGTGAGGGCGACAGTTGGCTGGACACATTCCTGTCCTTGGTGTTCCCGCTCCTTCAGATTGGCATTTCAGGCTGATTCGTCCTGGGCCGATTTCATACTATTTTAAAATAAAAGTCCACCGTGAGCTTCTCACAAATGCTGGTTTTCCAGCACTAAGATAAAGATGATAGCAGATGAACCACACACACGCGTGCACCAGCCTTACCTCGCTTGCTCTGGGGGGCTCATCTCCTCACAGAGCTGATCCTGGTCCTGGTGCTCATCCTTTTCTAGGCCAGCATCACCGTTCAGTGCCTTGTCTGTACAAACAGCATGCACACTGACACTGAGTACTCATGCCACACCATGACAATCTGGAGCACGAGGGTGTGAGTAAATTCCGTCTTGACTGAAACCACTTTGGGAAATCTGGTTTTAACAGGAATTTGTAATGCCTCTCTGTAGCAGGAGTTTTTGCGATAACATCATATGTCGAAGACCTATAGGCCTATCTTGTAAATCTCTATACAGTGGCTTTATTATAGGGGGAAAAATGTTCCCTTATTACACAGATTCCACAGTTTAGACCAGATTAAAATAAGATAGCAAGCAGACTATGAGACAAAGGTTGATCTCAGGATAAATATATTATGATCAAAATGATGGCTGTTTGCCGGCAGGTTCGGTTGCCAAGGTGTCCAGGCTCACCTGCACCCTGCTCCCTGGCCTGCTCTGCACGCCTCAGGGCGCTCTTCTTGGCCTCCTCATGCTGCCGCTGCTCCGCCAGGGACTTGTTTAGCACCTGGCTGAGGACAGAGTCACCCTCTCCCACCAAGAACATGGTTTTGAATTTGTTGTAGAGCATGGTGGCTTTGTCCATGATGTCCTGACAGGCTTTGAACCGTCGGATCTATGGACAAAGCAGAGATCAGAATTTTTTTTTTCCTGGTGGGGTGGTGGGGAGAGAAGAGACACCTTAGTGAAACCAGACTCCAGTCCCCCTCACCTTTTTGAGTGTGGCAATGAGCTCGCTGTGCTTCTGAAGGTGCTGTGTGGTGAGCTGAAGCGTGCTCAGTTCGTCCAGGGCCACCAGACACTTCTTCACATCCTGCAGCCAGGGCCAAAAACAAACTGGGCTGAATGCTCAGCGCAGCAAATATGGTATCTGCAGTTCAGTTCTGAGCAGGAGGTTTAGTACCATTACAGCATGGCTTGGCGTTTAAAGTGGAATTACTACTGAACTACACAGTTCGAACCAAACATTTAGATAACATAACACACAAGGCTATCACATAAGATGTGCCTCCCTTCTCATTTTTGTCTTTAGTGTGATCATGTGTAGCTACGCGGCTGCTCTTCTGCTAATGTGTCATCTCATTGAAGAACATGGCACTGGTCCACCCATTAACAGAAAAACACTTCCCTGGAACGTTATTTACCACTAACCAATTCGAAAGATGTCTAAGATGCAAGCAAAAACGATTAAACATTCCATGTAATGCGTAAATTTCAGCATTTGGGGAACAATCATGGTTCTTTAGTATTTGCTACTGGCATCTAAAAATTTAACAGCATTGAGAACAAGAGAAAAACAGTGGCTGTTAAAAAGCATCTCGAATAAACTTACAGGATTATCAATTTTCAAGGATATTTTGATTTCTCCATGAAGCCTCTGCAAGCGAGATTCTGTCGAAGTATCTGAACAAGTTGGAGAAACAAGTTTCAACAAAACCCTAGAAAAATCGCAACCAAGACAAAACAAAAACGTAATTAAAATCTAACTTAATTTACACCCTCCATCTTGAGCTGATTTTCTTTTCGTATCCATTACACAAAACTGTTACACATAAATTATGTCTCCATGGTAGACACCAGTGTTTCCAACCAGTTTGTCCAGCCCAAAAGTCGAAGAACCCAGACCTTTATTCTGCTGTAGGAATGATTGCATGAACATGGCAATCCATACTGGATTTAAACACGTGAACATCACCTTTTTTCTTGTCTCCCTTCCTTTCATCCAATTTCTTTCCATCCTCCTTGTTTTGCCTGCAAGGAACATTTTGAGATTTTAGGCTACAACATCTTTAACATTCTTATTTTGTAATTTCATTATATCAAACAGTTCAAAACAGGACTTTGGGAGAACAAGTTTATGTCAAAATGACATGTGAGAAGAACTGATCTAGTCAAGCCACACGCAACTAATAATTTAATGAGAAGTATAAACTAGTATGTGCAAATAACACTGAACCTACTATTTCCTTACATTTACACTTTGATTCCATACTGCACTCATATACACCATCTAGTGGCTGCAAAAGGGCATAACACCAACTGTCCTAATACTTTTGCAGTCTAGTACATCCGAACAGTTATTCTACGTTGGATTTTCACTCCATTTACTATTGAGAACAGACCTGATATAGTTCCTTCTGGAGAAACTCACTATTTTATAAATTTTAATAATAATTTTCACTCAGGTGACACGACATTGGACAGGATTAAAAACGAGCATATTAGGCAGACAGCACAGGTAGGATGATTTGGAGACAAAGTGAGAGGCGAGACTTAGATGGTTTGGACATGTGCAGAGGAGGGATACAGAGTGTATAAGGAAAGGAATGCTGAGGATGGAGCTGCCAGACAGGAGCAGAAGAGGTAGGCCAAAGAGGAGGTTCATGGGCGTAGTGAGGGAGGACATGAGAGAGGTTGGGGTGACAGAGGAAGCTGCAGAGAACAGGCTGGTATGGAAAAGGATGATCTGCTGTGGTGACCCCTAGAGGGAGCAGCTGAAAGAGGAAGATTTTCACTCAGGTGACACTTTGATACATTCATTACAGCTGGACCTTTTTCTGAAGCTCTTCAGGTTGAATAGACTGCAGCAGCCTAGCTGTTAAGAGTATGTTCATCAGAAATCAGTGCCGTTAGCCACAAAGGTTCCCACTGTACCATGACCATAAATGCACAGCAAATGTGAGGAGGTGGCAAGAGGCAACAGCTGCTACAAAGGAACGTCCCAACAACCTGCGACAGTGTTTTGGTTTGGCACTTACAGCACAGTTGGCATAGCTTTAGTCAGAATGTGCAAGACCCCTGAGTTCAACATTTCCACATTGTAACGCTTGGTGAACACTGTTCAACAGAGTACTCCACTGTCTGCTAGTTTCCCCAAAATCAAGTCAGTATACATAAGGATCATTGCCATCTAAAACACTCAGTACACAAGTCAATACCCAGCTGTACTATTTAATTATGACCAAATGTTGCTTATAGTTCAAATGTCAGAGGAATATGTGCTCTTGATAAAGATACCTCTGGCCCAGGCATCTTACTCCACAAGCGTGAACTACCGTCCACCAACTGGCCACAGAGCACGAGACAGCACTCACTCTAAGGCCTTCGGGCCCTCTGGCCTCCGCCTCCTGTCCTCCCGGTCGGCCTCCGTGGAGCTCTGCTGGGATTTCAGCAAGCTCCTCCTCCTTGCTGCACTCCTACTCTTCTGTGGAGGAAGGAAAAATTAGTCAGAGACCACATGACACCAACTTCTGACTGCCTCCGCCCCCATTATAAAGCAAACTGTCAGTTTGGGGTATGTAGTGTGTGTTACTCTGCGCATCTGAGCACTCGCCTCCTCATCCTCCGAGTCTGAGGAGGTGTCGTCTTTGGCACTCCTCCTGCGTTTGACCTCGGGCTCCAACTTTCCCTCTGGGTCCTTCACTCTGTCATCATCCCTCCTTTTCCTGCCCTCGGCCTTTCTGTCCTCCTCACATTTGCTGCCTCTTGTCTTGTCCTCAGAGGCACGCTTCCTCTTCCTGTCTGTGTCAGCTGAGTCCCTGTTGGCACACAAAACCACCTGGTGGATTAAAGGGCTTCTGGGGTGGAGGGTCTCTCACACATATATGCTTACTTTAGACCCAAGAGCTGTTGGCTACCTGATAAGGTATGTATGGGTTCATGGACAGTGACATTGACATCATTTATCAGCCTAACTCTGTGCTAATGTGCCCCATATTCTTAAAAATGCTCTATAAAAAAAGTAATATAAACACACATTCATATTCTATATTACTCATACAGCTATTATGTGACAAACCAGCCAAGGTTATATTAGCATATTCACAAAACTCACCGATATTTACACTGGAAGAAAAACCTTTTGTATGTAACTGCCATTTGCCAAAACCCTTGCTTTTACTGTCAAGACAATGATGTGAAACTGACCATGATATGGTGAAATAATTAAGTTCTTCATAATAATGATCAAACTTTCAAAAAAAATATATAAATAAATTAAATTAAAAAAATAATAATAAATAAATAAATAATACGCAATGGCACAGGGACACCTTGCTTATTTTGGATTTTTTCCAAACTAAACCTCAAAATTATGACTAAAATAGTAAAGATTAATTCTATTTCCATTAATCTTATTATTATTCATTCGCAATAAAAGTATCCATTACACAAGTACTACTTTAAGTGATGCATATTCTCACATTGAGAACATACCAGTGTTAACAACTGCACATTTCACTAAACTCCCCCTTTTTAATTGTCTTTTCTAAAAGGTATCTGATCTCAACCTGTAAAACAACTATAAAATATGCACAAGTTTTTCAGTGAGTACAATTTGCTAACTCTACACAATTTCAGCTTTATCGTCTGGCTTCAGAATTTAACCCTTACATAAAACGGGACAGAGAAGTGAATAAAACAATTAAAGAAAATTGAGGGGGGGCTCTTCAAAACGACTAACCTCACAATCATACTTCTTGACAGAAAACCGCAGTCATTAATACTGCTCATATTAGTAGACTGTATTGACAAGAGCCTAAAAGAAGGTACTTAGTACTTGGTCATAAATGTATGTACAGGAGTGTATAAAAAGTGCGAATGACATTACATTTCGCTGCCAGAGCTGCGGGGGTCCTGTGATGCCTGCTGCTGGAGCAGAACCATCTTCTCTGCTTTGGGCTTCCGGCCTCGGCGCTTGGGGGTCAGTAACTCTCCACCTGCAAGAAGCACAACAGCGCTGTTTCCACAACCCCACCTGCTGGTCTAATGCAGCAGGTACTGAAAAAGGCAGCTCAAAGACCTCTCAAAACCCTGATAAGCTTTACCTTGAGGACTTGCTGTAGGGCTGTTGGGAACATCATCCTTCTCTGAATCTTGTTCTACTTCACTCTGGTAGAAAGACAGTTTAATTGTACCAAAGGTGCACATACTTATTAGTAAAAAAAAAAAAAAAAAAAAAAAACAACATAAGTTAAGCCTGTCATATTGAACCAGGCCAGAACGAGCAATTAATTTACCCTTTTCTTTCTCCCTCTTTTGGACTTGGCTGCAGAGTCGGAAGTTTCCTTCTGGGTCCGTTCCTACAAACAAGCAAGGTGCTACTTCTCATGCACACAGTCAAACTGAATGTTCACATAGAAAAGAATAAAAACCCATGTTTATAAAACTTTGGTGTTGGGGAAAAAATTAAAGCTCCTCTTTTTCAAACACTGTAGAGCCTCACTGTTCTAAATCATTGAAGAAGCACTTTACTGCAATATGAATACAAAATATCCTATAAGACATCCTCTGTCCCATTCCTCTGCTTATACAGAGCAAGACAGTCACATTGTCAGTTGTAAAAACAACTGAGCAGTACATTAACATCTAAACTATCAGTTCAGTAGTATTGCCTACATACTGGAGGACTTGATAACTATACGCTACCGTACTCATAGGCCAGATGCTTACACACTTTGGTTATTTTGGTGACCAAGTGGCAAAGAAGACAATATTGAAAAAAAGTTGTGCTGCGTTAGCAGTTACTGTACAAGTCGAATGTGACAGCCTTTCTCCATTTGTGACGGCAAACAGAACGAACGACAGAAAGCCACAGTGCAAAAAACATGCTTAAAACAGTAGAAATAAACTGACATGCACAGTGTACGGACTTTTATAATGTTAGGAACCCTTTCATAGACAGTCCGTGGTCTCTTGGAAGAAAAACTGTGCCCTTTAAAAAATGAAGGACAGATGTCTTTGTGGACAGAGTGGAACAGATCACCTGCTTGGAGCAAATTATGCAAGTTAAATACTTTGACTCTGTACCATGGAACTGATTCTAAAGCCTGCGGTTGTTGGTGAATGCTGAATTAACATCAATTCATACATTTTTTAGTTAACTTGCACAAATGACACAGATGTCAATCTACCACCGTTTACTTTGTATTAATTTTTTCTCGCCCAAGCAAGTAACCACTGGTGCTGGCACATTCCCAACAGCCACTGAATTTAGGACAAACAAGGATAAACAGCTCCGACCCCTGACAACGACTGCCACACTCTGGACAAGTATACAGACAACTAACACCTAACACAGTCTGTGATGACCCCATAGAAAGAAAGCCTAGCTTAAATGAAATACATGTCCGCCTATGTGCAGACAAACATTTGTTTGTTTGTTGAAAACAGCCAAAAAGTTAGAGAAAAAAGAATGAAAGAACATACCAACCCAAAATGACTTTGGTGAGGAAGAGAAAGGGGAAGAAAAAAATAATAAAACCTTTATGAAATCACCCCAACACAAGTGACTTACATGCTTTTTCCTTCATCCCCATTCACAAAAGAAAAAAGAAAAAGTTATGTAGATGATGTATGAAACTGAATCCATCTGCTGAGCAGCCCTGGCAAAACATGCAACGTACGTACGTCATCAGCGTGACCCAGGGGCTCTGACCCCTCGATGACCCCTGACCCTGTGGCCATCTCCTGCTCAGCCTCACCGCCAGACACCTGGGGTGATAACCAAACACAGTGCCGCATGGCATGGGGTTAACCTGCATGTCAATGCCTCCCACCCAACCATCATGGCACATGAGTGGGCCTCAGAGAAGGAGAGCAGGATATAAAAACTTGAGTGGGAGGAGGGCATGTTGAGAAAAGTCAGGCCTTAATTGCAGAATGGCCCTGAGAAGTACACCAGGAATGCAATCTCTGGAGACGCACCTGACAAACATAACTGTTCACTCTCCCCCTCCCCCTCCCCATTTGTTTGACACTGACTTTCAAGCAGACTACCACTACGTACACTTGCCCAAAGTTAGAAGGTTCAAAAATATGTCGGTGTGTTTCACTGAGAAATGTTTAGTTAACAAAAATAAATAAATAAAATAAAATAAAATTTAAAAAAAAAGCAACAAGGCAAAGCACTACATTCAATGCCACTTATAATCAGTTTCAACAACTGTACCTCACCAAATGGGAGCAAATGAATTTTTAAACTGGAAAAAACACCACACACACACCATCTGTGTGTCTAACCAGCCTGTTAGCTCACATCATTCATGGCGAATAAACCCCCCTTCGACTTACCTTTGCCACCCATGATTTCCGCCTCTTTTCCTGGGTCTTCGTTTCTCCCTTGTCTTCCGGCTCCGGACTGCTGTCTGAGTCTTTTCCGGCTGCTGATCCCGGCGGTCTCATCTGCAACGGGCGCCAGTTCACAAGAGCTGATGCTGAGTTTCAGGTGAAAATAAAACAATCTCACTTGACTTGTAGCAAACATTTTTAACTGCAAAGTCAGAGGTAATGACGTCAACTAATTTTTCTGCCAGTTGTACCTTCTGTCCAGCAAGTTCCACCTTCGGGTTGTTCTCTATTTCCCAGAGGCCCTCATTGAAGCCCTTCCGTTTGTTTGGCTTGCCATATTTTTCTTTGTTTGGCAAATATGGAAATATGTCTTTGGGTCCCAAAAATGCACTATTAAAAAACAAATAAAAAAAAAAAAACATGAAAATTCTCATTTTCATAGGCTGTAATTGCTTCAAAAAACTACTGGTTTACAAAACATAAAAAGTTGTCTTCACTGAGCTATATTGGCATACACGAGAGGATCAATGTTGTGAGCAAGCATAACTCAACAAAATGTTCCAGTTTATTTCTCTCTGAACTTTATTATTGTCCTTAATGTCTACTCACGTCTCATGAGTTCCAAAGAAGAATATTGGAAACTTGACATTGGATGGTTTCACAGCACCATCTGGAACTTCATCAATCTGGAAGAGATGCGATTGTGGGACATGTTTGTCATAAAATAAGATCCATTCATCTGCAATTACAGTAAAGACCCAAACTCTTTACAATATCAAATAAGGTAATTAAAAAAACACCAAGCTGCAGTACCAGGAATGTCTTAACTACTGAACACTTCAAAGAAACGTCTAATAATTAAAGTTGTATTTGGAAGAGAACTGAGCAACCTTTTAATGTAACTACTGGCCTCAATGACGTCATGCAGAAATTGAGATGCTTTCAGTAAAAGAAAAAAAATACGTTTTCAATACTCACACAAATGATAAATGTATGATAAAAAAAACGCTAAACTCGACAAATCTTTGGCAATTTTACCGTTACACCCAAAACACTACCAACACGTACCAGCTACACAACCTATGACAAATTCACTACTACACGATCTGCTGCCCACCTGTCCGTAGAAAACAGGCACCGTTACTACCAAACCATCACCGGTCTGAGAGGCGGACTGCTCACCCTGGCCGGCCAGTGAGGATACCCTTTCATTTTGGCGAAAATCAAGTCTCCGGGTTTGAAGTCTCGACTCATTGTGGAAGCTTCCCGTGGTCCTTAATGTGCTGAGCACAATAGACAGAGAGGTCTGAAAAGAAACACACCTCTTTAAAACGCATAATCATTGGAGACACAAAACCTGCACGTTTATTCATGAAAGCATTAGACACAGGCAGAACTTAAAAATAATCAAGAGTCAGGGCCCCTTTATCCAACATTAACGTGATGATGTGCTCTAAACTCGAACGACAGCGCACGTGCAGGGTCGCTTCGGTCCGTGCCGGGAGCACGAGCCTGGACGTCCACTGCAGTCTCCGCGGGCAGGAGCACGAGCCCGGAGATCCAGTGAAGTCTCCGCGCGCAGGACAGTGTCCCTTAACCCCTCCCCCAACCCATCCACAATTACTGCACTCCCAGCTCACAAACAAAACGCACGTACGTTACATAAAATTTATTTAAAATAAAAAGAACCAACGTGCCACCAAACTACACGGTCACTGGAACAATTAGCTCAATACCACGTACGTTTCTTCCAAGAAATACAGCTGTTTGATATTACGAAGGTTGCCATTTTCTGGTGCTCTATGCGTTTCTACGTCCTCTGCTCCAAAGTTACCGCCCAGCGTGCTTCTGGGGTATACCTGGGGTTTAAACACTGTCTGTGTTTGTCAACCGCCTCCACAATAAATACAAATGTTGGATTACAACACACCACGCTTACCAAAAACAGTTTCCCCCACCCGTCCGTCAGCAACACAGCCTGCTAAACACTCCCCGTACTCCCGCGCAGCTACGCAGGGAATGTACCAAATATTGATTTGAAGAGGGGAAATGTTTTTTGTTTTTTTTTCTTTTTAGACAGATATTGTCATTGTGAATACACTAAAGTGTATTTAAAAATAGATATGTACGTGCATATTTTTTAAAGAAAACATAAACTAATACTTCATACGTCAATATTAATTTATGAGTGCCATCATACTGTAAGTCACACCTAGGAAGTAACTGTAAGGTTAAGACGAATGCGCAGTCTGTGAAAGATCGCAGAAGTCTGCAAAAACGCAGACTCTTCGGTAGAGTTTATACGCGTGGAATACTTAGCCGTGGTGCAATTAAGAACAAATTTAGTTGAAACCTGTGTTTAGATTTTTCAAAAGAAAAATGAAAATATAATGGTCTATGGCACTGACAAAACCTTCGATCAGGAAACATTAAGATGATGTCATGTTGAACATTGACAATGATGCACGTGCTTTGCATGGATTTTCATTCCACCCCAAAAACAGGTTAAGAAAGAAGTCATATTAAGTCTCAGTGTACAAGTATTGTAATTAATGTAATTAAAATAAGTTCCGAATATTTATACATTCTATTTTTACCTAATTAGAACTGGTATTTTGTTTTTTTAGACTGCTGCTTCAAATCTATTTTGTCATTGTTCTTTTCTTTCATATGTACATATTGTATCTGTAGATATATACGTTTGTATAAAGCCGACATTGTCCGTTATGCCTGAATGCAAACGCAGAAGAAAGGGGCAAGTTACTTGACGCGCACTACGAGGTGCAGTATTTTGGTTGCAGGAAGCATGGTAGTCAAGGCGTTTAGATTTTGAATACTGAGTTGCACTTTCTGATGAGCTAAATTGATAGAATAGATTGATAACGGGTTGTGGCCAGGACGTACATTGCTTTCATTTATTTTTGTTAAAGTTAAAACTTGTTGTAGTCAAAGTAGATCCACGACTATATGTCCTGACCGTGTGGCCATCTCCTGGACATCGTTATCGCCAGGCACCTGTCAGAAATGTTCTGCGATTAGGGGAAGTATAGTAACTGGGAAATTCTAACAATTACACAAGTACAGTGTATGCAAACTTTTAAACATACTTAATTAAATTGAACGTTTGGGATGGAGACTGAAATTAAAAGTGAGAACTATGCTATTCAATATATGAAAAAACATGAATGCTGTTATAATCAACCGAATTTTGAATTAACGTTTGCCCATCCCAGCACGTTTAATTAAATCGATCAGGTAACAGCGGCATCTAGTGGCAAAGAATTATCATAGCCTTCTACAGTTTTTCTCAGTTGCTACCGTAACACCCTGTTGCTGCATGCTGACACACAATTCTCATTACTGAAAACACAGTTGTGTTTTTCCCAAAGCAGTGGAACAAAACTCCAAACACATTTACTATGGTTTGCACTCCTTACAAATTCCTTATACATTTTTTTTGCAAAACACTTACAGTGCATCTAAGCCAAGATGTCATGATAAACTCTCAAAGCATATTTTGCCGCAAGATGAACACTACAGACCTTTTTTCAACACTCTGCTACCAATACTGACCATTGTGGAAAATGACAGTTTCAGCAAAATAGGTTGGAGCAGAGCAGATGGAATTGAACCAATGACCTCTGGTCACATGATGTTCATAGCAACAGATATACAGTAATCTACTGTAACCACTAGACTACCACAAGTCTACTATGAGCCCTACACAATACTTGTACAGTACAGTGTATATAGAGTGAAACACTAGACAACGTAGTAATTGGATGAATTACATACTGTCAATTTTCAATGCAGTTCAATTCAATTCAATTAGTTCACCTCTCAGACAGGGTTCAACCAATGAGTTTCTATGAAGCTACTGAACTTGAGTAGTCAACTGACTTATTAAAGGAACATATATACAGGCATGGCCTATGCAAGTGCTACACAATAGAGCACGATGCTGTGACGCAGAGGCAGAAGCAGAGCTCACCCAAGAAGACAAATGGTGTCTTTTTTTTTACTGTACAGTCATTCATACCCAGTGTGGTTTTTGTATGACTGTTCAATTCTTACTGTAAACATTCCAGTAATTCATTAGAATTGATGTATACCAATTTATTCAGGACTGTGTACTGCATAGTGTTAACATTGTGAGGCTTTTTTAAAAACCGTTGAAATAAATACTGAAATATTAAACTCATTTAACTGATCACGATAAATATAAAACAATCGAGGTCGCGTAGCGGTTGACTTCAGCAGGTAACCCGGTGACAGGTGTGGTACAACAATCGTAGATGTGCGTGAAAGGTCGAGCGTCTCAGGTGGAGAGCTGAGGAGATGGATTGTGTGTGGTCGACGAACAGAGATCGGGTGCTTGGAGTAGAGCCAGAACTGCAGGAGGTGCCCGCTCTCATTCATGGCTGTGGGACGTGAGACTGTATACCTTCTCCCCTTGACCATGGGGAAAAAAACTATGTGCATGTACGTGCTTACCGTCAATTTTCGATAAGCACTGCATTTTTCCTTGTTATACTGTACATTACGAATTCTGTGTCCTGAGCTCTGTATACCAGTGTATTTAAACTCTTTAATAACTAGTTGGAACCCCAGTGCTATGAGACTATTCAACGTGATTGGTTTATAATTAATAAAGTGTCGGATTATAATTCCTGGATCCATGTTTTCTAGAATGTATAATACGGTACATGCATGTAATGTATTTAAAACGTTATTTTTGTACACCTACTGATTGTAGGCCACTGTGGAAACGAAGTCATATTTGCCACAGCATTCTGATATTCTTAATTTAGGAGGCAGCAAAATATTCAGAGTTTGAAAGCAGAGCTTTAAGAGAAAACGCTTTAAAACCTTTATGATATTTGTCTAAAAATCTTGAATAAATTCACTAATTTTAATATATGAACGTTAAAGCACAAAAAAAAACCCGACGGCTGATTTAATTTAACAACATTTATATTCTAATGACATTTGATTGAAAGTTCTCTCGTTTTTTCAGTCAGTCCTTGAACAGTTTACGGTACAGAATATTGCCTGATTTAACATATCGTTTTGGCTGGTTTGGTTTGAGATTATTGTAATGGGAAAGCTGGACGGTGTGTTTATGAACGAATTCATTACGTTGTCACCTGAAACTGACACTGAGGCTTGACTTTTGTGTCCCATTAATGAAATATTAGGAGTTTTCCAAAGTATCAGCGTTTAGACGGTTTTCCGAATAAACTTAGTGACCAGAAAACTCCTGTCAGCAGGTGGCGCCAGGCGAAGGGCATTTTCTGAGCGTTCAATGAGCGATTGTGTCCTTGAGATCTTGGTGCTCGTGTTGAGGTTGAGGGGGAGCGGGGTGGGCTCCAAGGCAGAGGGTGGAGAGCTTGTTGTGCCTGCTCGGCAGACCCTGGAGATTGGCATCTTTTTCTGGCAACGCTTTCACCTTGTCTGAGGTAAGAGGAGGATCAGTAGGAGACGATTAAATGATCAAAAGGTCAACTGATTTATTTCCCGATATATGCTGTTTATGTGTAGCATGAGCTAATTTCCATCCAGTCACAACTCCCCCTTTGTTAGTGACATCAGCCACTGCTCCTGGTTCCTTCTTTCAGTGTCATATATATGTACACTATAACCCCTAAATTCTGTTAACTTCACAGGCATTGAGCAGTACATTCAAAATAAAGGGGCTACATAGTAATAATCCAACTGCTAGTAATGATAATAATATATTAAGTGGTGCATAATTAATAATTATGAAACAATAAAAGTATGGTAAAATGTAAAGAAAACACGTGTCTGGTTTTAAAGGTCCCTTAATATGGAGAGGGACAATGAAACAAAAGAGTCCGCTTCTGCTACCTTTCTCTCTTTAGTTTTTATAATAGCTGTACAATGTCAGTAATTAAATTTGATTAGAGAAATACTCACAGGCACTTTGCCAGTTTGTGTGTGGGAAAATGCTGAATGATCAACACTGGAATCCTTATTATTTGGGATGACTGAGAGGGTGGGTTTTCATGCCTCATGTCCAGGTGGGTGGGGTGAGTCGCATCATAGGTTGCCACCACCCCACCAAGCATGGTGGATCCCGAGGCTGTAGGTGAGGCAGTGAGGGTTTGAGTTTGACAGATGTGTCTGTCATCTCTCACCTCGATACTTCTTTCAATCTAGGCGGGGCATAGATAGATAGATTCCCATCCCTTCCCTCCTAACTCCCTACATCCCAGCGATCTCGACAGGATATGATTTGATGACAAGATGGGAGCAGTCCTCTCAGCAGTGCAGCGTCCGAGCAGGCCAGCGGCGTGCCAGTTGGGCGCTTTCTGCAGCGTGATTTATAAACGCCAGGGTCAGCGCGTTAGGACAGGGGAAGGACTCTCTTGCTGGGCCGCAGAAACCAGTCGAGGTGGGTGGGGGCAGTGCAGTTGGCTTGGAAGGGGACCAGATGTTTTGTTCGACGCGTGCCAATTTCCAAGGCGACCTTCAGCTGCTTGGAGGTCAACAGCTTGACGTGGGCTGCACGGGACATTTCCACAGCAACAGCTTCAACTCTAATACAAGAACATATTAATTACATGCCAGACCCTGGGCCAAAGGGCACTGTTAACGCAACATGCGACTGATGAGAGCTGCCTTGGCCAGTTGACTGACATCACGTAGCCATATTTTCTATGGCTTGCAGGCCATTATTCCAAAACTTATTCTGGGAAGTCAACTTTTCAAAAAAAAAAAAAAGGTCAATGCTGCCTTAAAAAACTCTTACATTTTGCTAATTAAAAATTTGTGCATATGTATTTTAAATATTAAAATTATGTATTGAATCTTTCTATGGAAAATTATTAATTCAATCATATGACTCAGATTTACACAATGAGCATTGGTCCTGAAGATATAGATATATTGATGAGAAATTTGGGTGAACCATGTATGAATCGGGTGTCCTCCATCTATTGTCTTATTTGTACCTGTTCGGTAACTTGTAATCCAGATATGTTCCCTGTGATCCTTGGCAGTGTCTGGGTCTCATAGTGCTCAGTGAGGAATACCGTGGGTGGGATGTAAGTGCACAAAAAGGATAATCAAGATAAAGCATAATAAAAATCATTACTCCACCTGAATTTCATGTTTAGGGTCTTTACAAACAAGAGAACATAAACTAAACTTTCACAAAAGCGGGGATAACACACAAAGATGTCACATGTAGTGCAGGTCCCCATTCAAACAAAGACACTTCTCCATTTTTCTGTCCTGCATTGGAGAAAACTTCTGAGGCAAACATTAGAAGTCCTGTTCACCTTCCAGTAACCTCTGCATCGATTTGTGAGAAGGAGGAGGAAAGGAGGATTAGCAAAAGAGCGGTGAAGGAGACCTGGCTTACTGGCCTTTTCTTGTGTTTGGCAAAAAGTATTGACAAGAGATGAGACAACAAAATCTGGGGCTTATAGCCCGAGCCCCGACAGAGGAAACTTGAAAGGTGCTTTTGGATGGGAAAACGGGTCGTTGGTCCTGCTGCTTTGGGAGCAGGACATTAGGAGGGGGGCAGAAGAAGCGTCTTCCAGTAAGCCACTGAGGCCTGGAGTTGGGGGGGGTGGATTGAGACGTTTAACCTCGACGGGAGAATACGATCAAAGGCAGTGGGGTGAGGTGGGGGCTTTGGCTTCATTTTTCGGAGTGTGAGAGAGGCACTGGAGAGAAAGGATCTCTTCGGGCAAAAACGTAAAATCAGCACTTTGGATTTTTATGGGAGTTGGAATGGGAGGTGATCAGGAGATTCCACTTCTCAGGGGAAACAGGAAGCAAATGCTAAAAGTCTTTAAAACACTTGAGTGTGAATGAAAGCAGCTTGACTACTGTATGTGTGGTGCCATGTTTCATCCACACTTAAGTAAGACCTCTTTGCCCAATTTTTATTCTTTAATTTAGTGCTGGAAATTACATTTATGCTTCTCAGAAGGTATTTTAAGATATAAAAGCATAAATTGGGAGAATGGTAGAATGACAACACAGCACTTTGAAAAGTAAAAAAAAAAGCAGACAGCTTACTGATTTAAACGTGCAGAAAAGTCAGCCTCAATTATAGGACATGACACCATTTCTTTTATGCTTTCATCTAGTTATTTCAGTTTAGTAAGTGTAAGTTAATTTCACTTGACAACTGCTGTAAAGGGAAAGTGACTAGTGGTGGAAAAATCCTAATCAAATTACCCGATTTGGGTATTGACCAGGCCCGGACATTCTACTCTCAGTTCAAGACATGGCTTAGCTAGTCTGAAAACTCTAACCACTGACCAGGAGGCCAAAACCATCACACAGACAGACAGTCTTGCCAGCAAGAAAAAAAACTATGCAAGTATTAGTGGCCTGTGTAGGCCACCTACTCTGGGCTGCTCAGATTCCATGTGTACATGCTGGAATTAATGGGTCCAGTTAAATCAGATGGGTGGGTAGAAGCACAGTTCTTGGAAAGCTATGATGAGACTTCTCAGGTTCAGGCCACAGATTCAGGAATGGTTGAAGAGAGCTATTCTCTGAGGGTGCTCAGAGTCACCTGGGGAAATGTATTCAGTGAGAGACATGTAGGGCACATTGCAAGAAAATGTCATCTGATCTGTTATTTGGTTAAACATTCAAATGGCTCACTTTTACCTTTGACAGTGGAAGCCAAGAAAGTTACTGTGGTTCTGAGTATCCACTAGCATATGTATAAATGATTATCTTATGTATGTATACAATCACCAATTTATTTTCCAAAACCCCTCTTCTGTGGTGAGCCCAGAAGTTATTAGCTAGTTAGCAGCTTAAAGTACGTTTCACTCATCGCCATGCTAAGCTGATCAAAACATTGTGCTGCCAGCGGGGAGACTGCCTGTATGACAACTGAGGGCTTATCGTGTGGCTACTGAGAACTGAAAAACAGAGGTCAAGTCAATTTTAGCTTCATACTTCACTGTACAAAGGACAGTTTGCTTTGGACATGGAATGAAAATCTATCCCCCCCTCCCCTCCGGTCTGACTGGAAGGCATCCAGTACATGGGGGTTAGAGGTGTGTGGTCTGCTGAAGGTTCCTTCGAGGACGTAAGTAATCAGGCTCAATGAGCCGTGAGGTGGCACAGAGCTTCCCCCTGTCACAGGGGCTGGGTACTCCGCCAACTGGCCAGTCAAGACCTAGTCACTCATCATATGACCTCTCATTCATGCCACCCGCCAGAAGACTTGGCTCTGCTCACACTTTGTGATCTAATGATGCCTCAGGAATGGCTGAAGAGGACCTCTGCTTTTGACTTTCTAAACTCTCGTCAAAGGAGAATATCTTACATACACAGCCCACCCCCAAACCAATATATGCGCACTCGCGTTCATGTACATTCATACTGCTCCAGAAGTTTGTCTAATTCAAAGAAACATTATCCACCCAGCGGTGGGAGCAATGCTAAATTATAAATCAAAGTTCAAAAAATACAGCTAGCTAATTATATATTGCTCCTTTTTGTGCCATTTTACACTGCTGTGATCAGTAAAATAAGAGAGAACTAAATTAATTGGAAGGAATAAGACCAAAAATGGCTGAGAGATGAGATGTTTGTCTCCTTTCCTGGCCCAGGTTCAGTTCAAGTTAATATGTGCCACTTTATAAATATTTTGGCCTTTGTCTTGATGCCTTATGTCTAGGTAGTAATTAAAAAAAACATGCATGAACAGTGATTTTGTTTGTTATTTCAGTGATTGATAATGTCATGATGTTAATGACATTCAATTCTGAAAGTAATTTTGTTTCTTGCTGTATCTTTGAATTTTACTTTTGTCCTCTGCCTGATGCTTTCTGAACCCATTAGGCAAACCAGTTTGAGAAAGAGAAAAGAGAGCCTACCACTAGCTTTTTGCTGGTGGATTTCTAAATGGAAGGATCATGGGATTATGGCTGTAATGAGGCCTTGGGACCTGATATAGAGAGCTGAAGGAAACAAACCGACTCTGGCCGGGAAAAGCCGGGCCTGAGTCGGTTTGAGGAGCATGGCTGCCCCTACATACAGGTCCTGGGAAGGTTAGCCTGGCCATGGGCCTGGAACATGATGACCACAGCGAGGTGGTCCCAGCAAAAAGAGGATGTCACATGACCCTCGCCAGAGTATAGAGTGAGCTCTGTGGGCCTTGGCAGGGATCCGGCGTCTGCTGTGGATTACTGCCAGGAACTGCAGCGATGTGACTGGGAGGTGGTAAAAGCCAGCCTCCCTGACAGAAGAAAGAATGACTTGTCAGGATACATGAAGAATGATCTAGCAAGGGACCATGGATGACCTCCCATAAGATGTCCTGTTAGTCTGGTGACCAGCTGATTTCCAGGCCTGCAGCCATTTAAAGTGGGTTTTGGGATGCTATGGCTAGCCACAGACTACTTAAAAATGAACTTAAGGAAATCATATGGTACAGATTTTTCCAAAAAGACACACACTAGTCTTGAACCTTCTTTTGCCTTAGATTTTAACATATTTAAGGGGTAGCAAAATAAGTATACCAATGACTGATGTTCCTGGTCTTCCACCAAGCAAGGGTCATGTGACTGTGACTCCACCACACCATGAAGTACAGCCTGTTAAGTTAAACCCAAATGTGATTGGTCGCATGAAAACGGTAAGGCTCAAGACTAATAAGGTAAAACTTGTGTCTGTTTAGGGAAATTTATAGGTAGCTGGTCATATCAAGTCTTGTAAAATCTTGACTAAACCCAACCCTGGTATGAGAATTCCAACTATGTCTGGCTATGTAAAACACAGTAAGGCCAAACTCATACATAATAAACCAAGGCTGCAGTAGGCACAGGCTGGTGTCTGTAACTAAGCCCAGTATTTCTGAATACTCTCCGTAATGGCTGCATTAAAGTCCCTGTTCACTCACAATGTGTGGCATCCCATCTGCTTCTAAGATTCAGTGCTCTTAATGACATGTTTTTGACTTGTACAATGTTTCTCTTTATTGATGCAGTTTTTCAACTTTAAAACAGGTTCTTTATTCCTAGTTTCTAGTCTTCAGCCAACACGTCACACAACCTTAGCATGGATCCCATTAACCTTATTATTCAATCATCAAACACACCTGTTGCACCGTTATTACTCTGGTTATGTATGGACACCTAGTTTGTGCTCTTGTTGGGATATTTTGTTAATTTCTGTATGGAGAATTCTGAGCATCATTTTGCCCCTCCCCTCCCCGTTCCTGACTTATTTCGCCAGCCTGTCCTTCCTCCTGTGTTTTCTACCTTTTGCCGTTTATGTCACCAAACCTTTGCCTGTCCTCTGATGAACATTTATGATTTGTGTTTTTGGTGTTGGTGTACTGGATTCTAATACAGTAGTTTTCTTTGAAATTGGGTTCCCTGGGCTTTCTCCTGACATGGTGTTCAGGTGTGTATTTGCAGGTGTGTGGTCAGAAGCTGAGTAATTTTATTTGTGGCACTCTTCCACTGTAGCAGTTACTGAACTTTTGTTATTACAAAGTTATGTTTTTTCCATTGCCCTTTGGTGCAGTAGCAGTACTGAAGTGCCAAATCAACTTTGGTATTCCTTTTGAACTAAAGTTCTGAGGGGAAGTACTTGCAAGCAAGTTTAATGCCAACTGTTTATGCATGTAACGGGCCTCACAAACACAAAATGCAACTGCCATCTTGAAAAAGTGTAGTTACAAAACTCTGAGAACAATAGAAAATGTAGTAATAATAATAATGGATGTGTGGACAAATGAAGAAACTCAAGTTTTGTCATCTGATTAAAGTATAGTTAATATAATATAGAGAGGATTTATGTACCATTGTGTAAACATGTCTTAAGAATGATTTCTAAGTCATTTATTTTAGAGATGTGTGTGATTTCATCATTGTAAGGGAGCGAGCTGCCAAGCATGAGACATCGTAGGAATTTTTGTAAAAAAAAAAAAATGTATTCTCTCAAAAATAATAATATCAATTCACAAAACATTAGACAAAACCCAAAATATCAACAACTAAATATAAACCCAAAGAAATGAAGAAAATATCCTAACTAAATAACACCAATCCCTCCCAAGTGTAGCAGACACTTACTTTGGACTAAATGATTAATTGAACCCACTTTTCTGTAACAAGACAATTCTGAAGCAAGGAATCCTAAGCACTGACAAACAAAGCATCTCAAAATTTAAGCAATAAATCTTAATTACATATATTTTGTATGACGTGTTTAAGTGTGGGAATAAAAGACGTGTTTCCTGTTACTTTATGTAGCAGTTTTTTTTAATGACTTCCACCGAAGTCAACAACACACTCTGTTTTGTCTCTGCACTTTTTGGATGATGTTGACTGATTGTTGATGTTGATTTTTGCAGCCTGCCGAGTTAAAAGCTTTAATTATTAAGGACAGAAAATATACTTTTATTTTAAATGTCGCTCTAGGGTGGTAAGGAATTATGTGATTCTGCTCCGGTACCAGTTTTTTATGCCAGTAGAAAATCAACACAAGAAGCACTGTTGACTTGTTGAATGTTTGGCACCTGATGTGGTGGAAAAGTGTCTTTACATCTTTATTTTGATGAGCCTGCAATTAACCAACAAAACAAAGACAGTTCATTTGGTTAAATACGGTTGTGTGGAAGTTTTTGGATGTAACGTAAATGTGGACACATCATGGAACATCCTGTCTGTGGCTGGCCTGAAAAGGCATAGTTTTTGGAACAATGCAAATTCATGTGCAGGACAGGAAGGCAGTAGAGGTAGAAATGGCTCCAGGAACAGAGGTTCTTCAGAAGAGCATTCTTACCTATAATGTGTGAGAAAAAGGCTGACAGAGACAATAACGTGTTATGGTTTTCTCGTCTTATTTTTTAATGTCCTAGAGAAGAAACATAACCCATACTGTCAACACTAGATCGTTAAGTGTCAAGGTGGTTTTCAGTATAGAGAAGACATCTGGAGTCTGTTGTTACTGCTAGCCTTCCTGCTCTCCACTGTCACTTGGTGCAAAGCTGTGGGCTTTGGCTGGAAGCAAGGGCATATTTTCCAGGCCTCTGGTTCTTTTCTGGAGGTTTAGGGGAATCTAACCCTCCCTGCATTGCTCATGCCAGGCAACATGTTTCAGTCTGTTACCCTCAGTCTTCATGCATATGGTGTTAAAATTGTAGACATACTGCCATTACACAATTGAGACATATATCTATTACATAAACTATATCTATATACAAACCATATGTAAGCTGTATAGCATAGTATAAATAGCACATATTAGGTTTGAATCTGTAATATACTGAGATGTAGCAACATTTCAAATTTACATATATTGTATATTTAAACACCTACTCATCCCTAAATGAACAGTTTTGGCAACCCATTCAGTGTGATTCTACAGAGAAGCGTGAATTGTTTCAGATAATTAAAGTCATGCTGGAACCCCGCTCGTCTCTGGGCCTCCTTCAGAGCAGGTTGGCTGGACCCTTTTCCTGTGGGCTTATCCGTTCTGATGTTTTTCTGACAGCCATCAATTTTTCATCAGGTAGACCAAGCTATTTCCCAGGAGGGGCATAAAAATAAAATACATGCTACTTAAGTTGTTAATCCTTGCCTTTAACTTGACCGAGTAGCGGTGTCAGATTACACATCAATACCAGAAACAAGCACTGCATTAAACCAATGTTAAATGACACTGTGAAGTGGTTAACTGTCGATGAATATAAATGCTTCCTCTATGGAGAAATTCAGGCCAAAACGGAGGATTTGATGCAATAAACTGGCAACCAAAGGATTCTGAGCTGTACTCTGCTACCTTAATAATGCCGTAAGAGTCAGATGTGGTCCTCTTGGGGAAAGACTGGCTTTTTCATACATACATTACTGAAAGGTCTCTGAGGAACATTTCCATTTTCACACTTGTTTTTTACTATTATGTGCAATCCCCTCCCACCCTGGAGGGGGGGGGGGGGCACTAATGTGTGTTTTCACTCACATCAGTCTTGTTATGTTTTGTAGTAGTCTGTGGTAATTAAAACTCCATCTTTACAGGACATCCCAGGTTTAATCTTATTTATGTATGTAAGGTTTATTAGGCAAAAAAATGTCATAATTAAATAATTATAGTGTTCGCACAGGTCTAAATAATTAATTGGCTATATAGAATTCAAAATGTGCAGCGATTAGCAATTTAAATGTCTTCAGGGTAGTTTATACCTTATATGTTTAAGAAATTGGAAAAAAATGCATGTTGCTGGCTGGCACGTCAGCGGACATGCTCCGATACCAGGAACTTCTTCCCTTTGGCTGAGTAGCTAATATAAATAATGTACTCACTGGCTGCAGTTCAATACAATTTTCTTACAACACAGTAAACAAGAACAAGTCTTGTTCTTGTCTTAAATAAGAACAAGTCTTAAATTATTGCAAATAATAGAAGTCGTAAGGTTCTGAATTACGTCTCGTCTTCGGTTTTGTGTGTGCGACATTGTCTACCATTAATATGTTCAAAACTCAACACAGTAATAGGTGTTTATTAATTTACTATGTCCATTGTCATTAACTGATTTTCCGTTGTCAAGATGACAGGCCAGGTGAAGACGTTTTGGCATGCGAGGGGCTCCGTGGCTCCATAGGGAAGTTATAGCCACTGGTTCTCTCATGCTGTTGGATTACAGGAGGAAACACACAGACAACGTATGAGATAAATAAGAGGTTGGCTTGGACACACAGCCATATACGTACACTCTAAATCACCGAGTTCTCTGCCAGCTTATAATACACATGGTACAGATAGAAGCTGGTTCTGACACGCACACCCCTATTTTCTAGTACAAATGGTGCTGTGGCATTGGCTGCCTCTGTTTTTGGTTTATGGTCCCTTGTTGAAATGGCATGAACATTGTGCAACTGGACTAGCCAATTTACATGAAGCGTAAGACAAAGAAAATATCTTTTGCGGTCTTCTGTTTGCAAGTGTGCCCATTTAAATTCCAAACATCTGCCTGCAATGCCTGAGCCCTTATAAAATGCACGGTAATTATAGTGATTAATTAGTTCTCATCAAGCAGATCAGAACATTTTCACAGATGTGAAAAGCTATGCATTTAAATGCAAAGTAAACACAAGGGTGAACATTGTACATTCGTCTTTTATTGTGTTTCTCCACATTCCTCTTCCTGAATTTATTCTTTGCACGCACCTACATGTGTTTCTATATGCATAATATCTCTGTTTATTTATGCATGAGGCTGAACTGAAATGGACTGAGCCTATGAAAAGCAAGCATGTGTGTGTGTGTGTGTGTGTGTGTGTGTGTGTGTATGTGTGTTCACATGTTTGTTCGCCTGTATGTTTGGGCGGTTTTTCTGTGGCCATGTACCTTTATGTGTGTGCCTTTGTAGATGTGTACACGTGTGTCTGTTTTTGTTTGTGCATGTTTGTGTGTCTGCGTGTCTGTGCATGTTTCTATATGTATTTGTGGTACTATATGTGCTTGTGTGTGTTTGTGTACTTTATGTATGATTTGTATGTGCTCTTTTGTCTGTATGTGCTGAGCGAGTATGTTTGTGCATGTCCTCGCATATTTGAATTTTTTTGTTCTTGTTTATGTGTATGTGCATGTGTGTCGTTGTATTTGTGTGTTTGTTTGTGTATGTGCCTGCATGTCTGAGCTTTTGTGTTCTTGTTCATATGTATGTGTTTGTGTGTCTCTGTATTTGTGTTCTTGTTTATTTGTATGTATCTGTGTGTCTGAGCTTTTGTGTACTTGTGTATGTGCCTGCATATTGGAGTCTTTGTGATCTGGTTTATATGTATGTGTCTGTGTGTCTCTGTATTTGTGTTCTTGTTTATGTGTGTGTGCATGTGTGTCTGTTTGTGTGCACATACACCCCCCTTAGGAGAAGCAGACCTCTCTCCAGGACCTGAGCTGTCTCCCAGCCGCAGGCTGTGTGCTAATAATGCCAGCCCCAAGTGTGCTGGCAAACTTCCACTGGCCTAGGTCCATGGCATCCTGGAGGAGCATGTCGGAGCCTTGACCTCTGACCCCAGCCTGGCTAATGAGGAGGCAGAATAGCAAGCCGGACTGCAGCACCACTACTCAGGCTGTCCCGGGCAATGACATCCATCCTCACTGGCTTGCGTCCCAAGGAAATGTAAGCAAAGGGTGGTTAGGCAATCACACACTGCCGTGCTCATGCTCACACACACAGAGGATTGTGGCACATTAATAATTCAGTAGCATTAATTATGCCTTGTCTACATCTCAGTTTAATGCTACTGCAGAGGGCAGGGTAATATGACTGATATCTGCTTGGAGCACCGCCCTCCCCAACTCCTGCTCTCCTTTTTCCATTGAAGGGACCTGCTAGGGCTACCAGGCAGCCTCAGCCATGGGGACTTAATTAACAGGACATCAATTAGGGCTTGCTGATGAAGCAGTCAGGCAACAGAGCCGTGCCTCCCCATACAGCAGCGGGCCCGGACACACAAACACTCCTGCTTTTCCCTGTCAGGGACAAGGACACGGGGTGCAGTGGACTTGGACCCAGGATGCCATGGCGGATGGATAATTAGCCAAAGACATGCCAAGCGTGAGGCTTTTGCTAATGAGCTGAAACACAGGCCTTGCCCTGTCGGCATCCCTGTTTTGGCTCTGATTCCCACCCTGGGGCATTGCCGGCTTTCTGCCTCTGCTCGCCATTGACCTTTCACCCGTGGCGTATCCCACTGGACGCATTGTTTTCAAAACAGCCGTGAGCCAGCAGCAGGCTGAAGTCAACCTGCACAGAAGGGTTGTCAGTAACTACAATGAACCAGAAGAAGGAGGGCTGCGTTCTTCCCTACCAGTGAAGTTCATTTACAGCTGTGATGTGTGGCCTTTCACATTATATACAAGCTATACTTAAATAATTCACATTGCATCTGTAAATACAATGGACACATGACATAACTGTTTACACAATGCGACAGAGTAAACATGCAATAAAACTGATTTCAGGGTGTGTAAAAGTTTGTTTGAAGACGGGGTGTGCTACAGTAAACACTGGAAAATCTTAGAGAAAAGTCCATTGGCATAGACTGTAATAAAAAGGTGATTAGCTGCTATGGCACAACATCACCAGAAGGATGGAAGTGTAAGATGTGCATTGCCAATGTTCTGTTCTACCTAGGTAGACCTTATCTCAGGAAGAATGAGAGCTAGAGAAAAGAACAGAGCTAGAGAAGAGAGCTTTGATTATAAACTCCTCAGGTGGTTCCAAACATGAACTTAAAGTCATAAAAGTCCCCTGTGTCTTTACTGATGCTTTTACACAGCAGAGGCAGGCAACAGCATGTTAGCCAGGAGTGGCAGAAATCGCTTTTCTGTCTGAAGGCAGCAGTGCCATACAGGAGGCCTTCCTCACTTGAGAATCGTGAACAAGGACCGTGCTTAATCAGCTAAAGCAGTAAAAGGCATTCTGGGAGAATGGAACCCAGAGCAGGAACTTTCCACAGAGCTCTTGATGGCTAGACTGTCTTTTTGCAATTATTAGCAATTGATGGAGATAGATCCTGGGCCAAGGGAAACAGTTGAATTTCACCAAATAAAACCCCCAAAATGAAGGAAATGGGATTTGAGGACCAGTGGGGAAAAGGGGGGGGGGTCAGGGAAAGACCAGAAGCAGAGTTTTCCGAAGACCTTGTCCTGCTGCTCATTTGAAGACTGAGGGTGAGGGGGTGGGGGTGAGAATACGGGAGAAACAGGACCCGGCACAACGTGTGTCAGCCGGGTCAGCGAAAAATCAGCCTCACATTTGGCTGCTCTGGGACCTGCTAATGATATATGTCAGTCATGCTGGATCCAGCCTGGCGGGTGAGCTGATGTAGTTCACAATGAAAACTGATAGCTTGGAAGAGGAAGCAAACCAGTATTCCAAGAGAGGCCCAGTCAACTGTTCTCATACTTATGAGCATTTGTTTAAATAAAACCTTTACAGGATGTTACATGCAGTATGTGTTACAGAGTGGAAGGAACTGTAATTCTCTGTTAATCCTCCTTAACAGTTATGTAGTCTTAAGAGTCAAAAGTGATCTGCAACCGTGGTTAACAGCAGAGAAAACCCCCTAAATGACCTTTTGAATCAGGGTCATTCTTGACCAATACAGAACATTAAGACCACACATGGGTTAAATCATTTAGGTAAAACTGTACCCACTTGTCTCCTGTATTAATGGAGAGTGGGGGAATAAATATGTCGATGGAAAGGGGACTGAATTACCTGAGACAGCACACAAAGGCCTTTTAGCTGTAGCTTAAGGGCACGGCATCTGGCAGCAGGTGCCCTTTTGTCACTCCTGCAGCCAAGGTGGCCAATGATAATTGAGCTTGTGGAAGACAAAAAGTTTGCTAACACTTAAACCCCACAAACAATGAGAGACACTCTGCAAAATGAGTCTATGTTTATTTTCGTTACACCAAGCTACTGCAAGAATACGGAAAGTCTCGTCGCAACCTGCTCAAAGAGTCCTCGAACAAAGAAAATACAACTTTTTCTTAATACCATTTTGGCACTTTTCAACCCACCCTTGAAAAACATTTATTGGTTAAATGTCACTTGTCAAGACTCATGTCTTCTTCTATTAGGGCTTAAGCAAAAACATTATGTCTTCTAAACACATTTCTTACTGACATTTTACCATTTCTTTTTATCTTTCACATGCTGCATTATGCTCCTTACTTCCACAAAAACCCGAGAAGATCCTGCCTCTTACCTATTGTGCCTAAAGACACATGAGTTATACATAACCGATAAACTGCTCTTCAATGACCCACTCAGGCACTCATACATCGTGTTCCCCTTTCCCTCCTGCATGTCGTTTTACAGTCTTTGCACATTCTTCACCAAGCACTCATTTATTTCACTAATGCATTACATGTTAGGTACAAATTCCATTCCTTTCACTGGTGTGTCACATGTTTCATAAACAGTATATTAAGCATTTTTACCCTTATGCATCTACTAAAGCTCAAGCACAACTTTACTTACCTTAAATCGGTGATCCGTGCTTTTAATACAGCTCCAGGTCAGCGGTCAGGTGCAGCAGCCTTGCGGTTCGGCGCACTTCCTGCCAACCTCCTCACAGTTAGGTGTATCACAATACGCTGTCTCTGTGACACAAAAGGTACGTAATGGGTGTGAAAGTGTTGCCGTACGAATCCCCCTGGTAGGCAGGACAAAAATACGATTAGTCTCCCAAGCTGAAGACTCAGATCTTTAGCTCAGCAGGCTAATAGTCTTGTCTGGTTACTCTGTGTGGGCTGCGAGGTCATGAGTTCGAGTGCTAGTCACCCCTGTAACAATGGTGCCCTGACTTTGATAAATACCGGCTGCTGAGGGGGAGGTTGTAATGGATGTGAAAGTGTTGCTGCATGAATCCACTGGTAGTCAGGACAAGAATACGATTAGTCCCCCAAGCAGGAGAGTTGGGTCTTTAGCTCAGTGGGCGAATTGTCTTATCTGGTAACCCTTTGTGGGTTGTGAGGTCACAAGTTTGAGTCCTGCTTGCCCCTGTAACATATACACATTTAGACACAGCAATGGTTTCTATAAGTTAAGCACAAAATGATACATCTTACCCTTAAGGTCACAGGGCTTTTATTTGTATATCTTATGCATATACACTTGATGTACAATAATGCAAAGCTTGTGATTATCATATTTATGCACATTTACGGTTAACACATTCATATGTGAAGATACAATAATAATAGTAGCAATATTTCACTTTTCGTCCACAACATCTTACCCCAGAATAAGAGGGGAATGCACAAATTTGGGGACTTACTAAGAGGCTGGGACCCTCACATGCCCCTACCTGCCCTCTGTTTTTTGAGAGCTAGGAAGCTAGAATGGACAGGTGCCAGTGGGACCTCAGAGATGGCTGCAAGGCAGCCTGGAGGATGTGGGCATTGCCTTTATGGGAGAATGTCCTTGTGCTCGCTTCTCAGGAACACACCTGTGTAGCACAGTCTTCGTAGCTGCCCAGTCTACCCACCTATTCAGCAATTAACCTTGACCATAATATTTTTTATGGCAAATGTTGTTACACTGTAGTTGGCAAAATTTGGACCACAGCATATCAAGTTTACATATTTTATCATAATCCTACCAATGTTTGTTTGAAAGACACCACAAAATTGTAGGTCATAACTACCATTAAAGACCATTATGTCTGAGTGAGTTGAGTGAGCAGGCTTTTCACAGCAGCACTATTAATACTGGGGCTTTAAAAATAAATAGAATTATTGTTTGAGTTGCTATATTAGCTAAACGCACTCAGCCTGGTGACAGTTACATTACAGACAAAACATGGCATGGAGGGTCTGCTCTACGCATGACAATGTTAGCAACATAAATTCTGTTGGTTGCTCCATGAGGCATTTGAAGAATTAGCTTTGAATGTTTGTCACAATGGTACATGCACAACAATAAATCACTAACAGATTAAATCTGAAATGCAGTAAAAACTGGGTGAAGGCATTACAAGCAATATAGCCTCATAACAGCTCTACAGTGTTTTAAAACAGCTCATTATATTGCAGGTCTACATCTGATTTGTAAATGGGAACAAATGTTTTGTGATTGATAAATGGTAAATTGATAAATTGATAAATGTTAACTTCATTTGGATTTAATTTACAAGTACTACTATTTCATGTTTTATAGAGGCTTATTTAATAATTTAATAAACATACACCTAAGTTATGAATTGATAATATACTTGCAACTTATGTACTTTTAGAAGAATACATGAAATACTAAAAGTATTTAAAATTTTAATTGAAAATTATATGATTACAAAAAAACTAAGTCCACATTAATTAATAATGTTGGGTATTATTTTTATGTTATAATTAGTTTTCCAGTATCATAGTTCTGCAATAGTTTGGCACTCCGTCTGGGGTGTCCCACATTATGTGCCCAGTGCCTGGGATAGACATTGGGTCACCCATGACCTCCAGTGGGATAAGCTGCTGAGAAACGGATTAAAAAGCAGCCTGCTCCTAATGTTTATTATAAAATTATAATTTTGTTCTTATAATGTGTACATCCCTAAGTATATACTGTATACGTTTGTGAGAAATGACCACAAGAAGTTGATCAAGCCTTTTCAGATGCAATCGAATGGGCATGGTGATGACCGATACGCGAAAAGTTTTTTCAAAACCAGGACACAAATAAATAAATAAAATAAAAGGCACTGTCACACAAAACTGAAGATTTTTGTAGCGGATGCGACACGGGGGTTCTGACAGCAGGCAGGACTCCCGCCATACACCACAGCACAACAATCAGACAGACCAAGGTCTTTAAGTGCACTCTGACGTTGCCGTGAGCTCGGCGCTGATTTGAGCGCCGCCCTGCTGATTTGTGTACTTCTGACATGTGAATGGCCACATGAATAATTAAGGACTCTTAGACAGGTAGAGCTCAGGTACTGTTCTCTTTCTTTCTGTGAGCTACCTGCTGGACAGCGGCCAGACCCACACTCCATAGGAGAGTATGAGAAGCCAGCCCCCCACCCCCAAGGCACACCCCCTTCTCACAAGTAAAGTATCTTTTTCTTACATCTAAGCTCTTTTGGACACCGTTTTCTTGTATTCATGTTGACGAGACAGTCCATCTCTGTCATGAAATTTTAAACGACAGTCACGGACTAATACTGGGGTGTCCAGCATTCAGCCTGAAAGCAGCTTTGGGATTGAATTGATTTCCCCAAGGCAAATGCTGTCACAACAAACATACCTTTTGGAGAAAACACCAGAAAAACCAGGAACAACAAATGAATTATGTTCATTCATCACATTTGCAGTATGATATTATGGTTTATTAATAGACTCGGAAAAGCCAAGGAGAACAGTGAGGCAAACAGAACCTACAGTGCCTTGTATGTGGTACCACAGATATAGCCTTCAGTGGTCTTAGAAACTGTTAAATAACTGAGGGTTGTGAGAAATAAGCTAATTTCTCAGAAATCCAATCATAGTTCCACGGTAGGGGAATAAGAGTAAAATAAATGAAGGAAGAGGAAGTTACAAAGTAAGAAAAGGTAACAAAATCTGCTTCCATAAGTCCATACTCGCTTTGATACAATGTTATAAAAATCCACAACTGTTTTTTACATTTTAATATTATTTCTAAGAACATCTGCAACTGTTTTTTTTTATCAGATATGGAGAAAAGAGCAAGATGTTGCCTTTGCATTACATTAGAAATCTCACCAAAAAGTGGATAAACAAACTGATGCAATCAAATTCAGACATCTGAACTAAATTAGAGCAACCACAAATAAATAAAACCTGACTTTTGTCATCAATTAAATGTGTGTGGGATGAAATAATTAAAGCTTGTATTTTCCCAGTAACAGACGACACGGTTTGTTCTTTTCCTACGACTCACGATACCTGTAGGCCTGTTTGTATTTCTGAGTTTCATTTCTTCAACCATGTCAACATAAAATCCCCACTTTTCATAATAGCTCTAAAATCCAGCCATGCAAATGAAGACGACGTGCGCTAACACCATAATGTCTGACCACTAACTGACCTCAAAATCAAGCCCTAGCAGCCTGGGGAAATGCATAACAGCACGCGGAGTCCTTTCACCTTTGAAAAAGGTATGCTGGAAGGCACGAGGCGACGGCTATCTGATGCCGCGCCTCCGGGAGTCGTCTGTCTTCCTGAGAGCTGGGTAGCTGCTCTCTCTCAGAAACGAGCTCGGAGGCAGGCGGTCCCTCAGCGGGTGTCCACGAGGCTGATGTGAAACATGGATGCTGTGACTTGGATCGATACTTTTCACCCCGGAGCCTGTGGCAACACCCGCCGAGATGCCAAAGCAGTACGGATATGCTGTATTCACTGTGGGGGCGATGAACTGTGTGAGCCTGAGGAGGAGGAGGAGGAGGAGGAGGAGAATATGAAATAGTTATAACAAGCAGGATGGCAGTTAAACTGTCGAGATGCAGTTCCACGTTACTGCAAGATTGAACAAAAAAAAAATGCAGTGCAAGCCATTAAGAAACGTAAAATTCACGTATATCAGATCACACAAGCTTTGTAATTTTTAGGTAAGGTAGCCACTGTTAAAAACTCTGACTACAAAAAGTATTGGTTCTGCTTAGGTTCATAGCTGATCTGCATAATGTGTAACGGAGCTGCTATACCAGCATGGTTTGTCTACGCAGGTGCTACTGATCTGTTGTAATTAGGGGTGGTGTAGACATTTTTTTTATAACATGACACTGCAGAATTTTCCAACTTTGCCAGTTTTGTGATGTGTGTGAGAAACACCCCTTGGCTTGGGAAGGGTGGTCAATAAATTGTCTATAATGCATCAATCCTACAAGAGTGCATAAGTGATTAAAGTAACCGTATTTACAACTCTGGGCTCAGCAGGATCCTGCCTTGAGCTATGGTTACATACATGATGACACGTAACTAATGAAGAGTGGAAGGTACCTTTCATGCAGCCAGAAGAAAAAAAATTCCATCTGTCAGATATGCTAATTAATATTAAGAGCTTCAGCAACCCTTTTCGCCCTCTTTGAGAACCACTGATAATTGCAGCCTTGAGAAGATGAGCAATAAGGTGGACATGTTTGGCCTACCAAGGCCATAAACTCATTATACACTCAGGATGATTACTGGGCTCCGGTGGGGAAACAAGTAATCGTGCCTGTAAAATTTTAATTGCCACAGAATGCGAACTAAACTATAAAAGCTTATGGTCATACATTAATACTGTGCAAAAAGGGGCAGGTTGGATAAATGGGATTGGGTCCAGGATCACATAGAACAAGTCTGAGCCTGGATCTCCTTGTGAGGAACTCCCATGAAATACGCCTCTCTTTTTGTGATCTTCACTGTGGTGTTCCAGGTACTGCTCCTCATGGAAACTTCTCAGTGGACTTAAGGAATGTGAGTCCTTTTGAACACAAGTGTCTATTTATGGCATTTTATGGGCTGTGCTGCCTTTTTAAGATTGGCACAGCACAGATAATAATAAACACAGGTCAGCATAGGCTGTGCGATAAGGTGATGAGGAAAAGGCAGATGTCTCTCGGGGAGATACAGACAGATAGACGTCTCTGCTAATGTTGTAGTCTGAATTACATGGCAGTCACCCCCAAACTGTAAGGACTAGATGATGCTGCTTGCCTTTAAGTCACCAAGTGAGAGGACTACAGGGAAAAGTACCATGAAGACCTTGCCTACTTGTATTAGTAAAATTATTTAACCAGTGTTTATCCACCTAGAAAACTTTATCAAATGTTTGTTTGTGCTTCATATTTTATTCCTTTTAACTGCTTTAATCACAGGTTCTTGGTTCTTCAGAAAAACCCCCCATTTATCTATAACACATTATTACATCATTGATATTTTCATCTTGCCAGCAATTATTTCAATTTGTGGCACGGTGAGTAAATGTGCTTAAACTGGGCTCAGCAATGAGAAACACGGCCCCATGCTGCGAGCTGTCAGGTCGTGGGATCGCTCGAATTTCAAGTGCCCCTGCCACATGTGGCCTGCCTCGCTCGGGAGATGAAACGGCACTCCTTCAGAGCGCTGTGGGGCACCTGCTTTATCCCCCCCCCTCCCCTAACCTAGCTGGCCATGACAACACGTGGCAGGGGGCTCCTGTGAAGATAATCTCTAATAAGGGATGAATCGTTTTTGAGGAACTGGCAGAGGCCTGGCTGATCTCTGAGGTCTTAAGGAACAAGAGCTATCATGAAGAGATGATTGTGAAATAAACATGCGTTGCTTCTTTTCCTGCTTTCTTTTCTGTCATCCACAGCAAGAGTGCATTTCTTTTGTATCGCTGTCACGTCAAAAGCATGTTCCAGCCTTACATATGTGCTTGTTAATTGCTAAAACACCATAAGACTTGTGTAAGAAATTACTACAATTATCTCAGAGTCTTCAGGCCACAGCTGCCCCCCCAAACTAATAGTCAATAAAGACGCAACAATGACATATGATGATCTTGCTGCAAAAATCTGAAATTTTGCCTCTCAAAATGAAAGCATTTAGGACCCAGTGTGGAGAAAGGTCTCTGTTTCTGGATTAAGGCACCTATCTTACGGCAGCTCTTTTAAGATAACAGCACCTAAAACGACCTTTCGCAGACATGCAATTACTGAGCCATGTGCTTCGCCTTTAATTTCATCAGGGTCTTAATTAGTACACAAATAAAACCCGTTATCTTGCCCTCGTCCTAATTGGCCTGTCTTTACTTATGCCTTGTGTGAGGGAGTGGGGCTGTAATTAGGTGACTGAGTGCACCTCCGTCTCTCGCGCGGGCTGACGCCTCTGGGCCCAGGAGGCCCAAGAACCACACTCCGGATTATTGCTTTGCAATCAGCTCCTGCTGCTCCCTCTCGGGCAGCGGTGCTTCGGGTGCCATAGGCTAACACTGCTGGGTGGGATCCTCATTCTCTTCCCTGCTAAATGTTTATCGATTATATCCACCCGCGCCGACAACTTAATATCGGGTGACAGGCTGGAGAGCTCTCCACGTAATTGGAATTCAGCACGGTGAGGAGGGGCTGCCGGGTAAGAGGTAGAGCGGGGGACAATTAGGAGCCTAGTTATTAAATTTGATTTATCTTGTTCTCTCCTGAAACACTACTGTGGAGTCAGGATACCATGCTTCCCTCCCAGGATGGGCTGCCCTACAATCTGTCAAGGCTAGCTGTGGGTTGTGCTGCCTTTGCACAATTCTGTCCATGCCATAAGAACAGGCACTATGACAGATAGAAGGTTGGTACAGGGCTCAATATTTTTTAGGTGCACAATGGGTTATCTGTGACTGTTTTAAAATAAAACTTTTAGTAAAATTCAGAGGTGAGAAAATTTTCTGTTTGGTAGCATTGGCTTGTACAACTGGCTGCTGGTGTTACATGTTTCTGTATGAATTGGATCATTTTTGTCATTTTTATGGTACCCCCCCAAGAACATCAAATGGAAGGAATACTAAACATTCACACGTTCAGTTCACTCCTTAGAAACTACCAACATATACTTTTTTGAGCCACCCAAGGGACAGTATGTTTTTGGGTTGAGGATCAAAGGACTTTTACACTACAAAGGGCATTTCTGTGAAAAATATACAAGGGAAATGCAACTTCAGTTAATTAAATGGGAGTTTTGGTTCTGGCTGTTTGGAAAAAATAAAAAAATGCAACAAATGAATGAGAAGTCTGCGATAGCACAAGCACCAGCTCGTGCTTCCTCTGGCTCTGCCGTTCTTCACGTCTCTGAACACCTCTGCTGTGTGCTTGCTGTTTTACCCACAGCCAGAGCTGAGAGGCCCAAAAAACAGACGCACTTCTCAGTTTCCTCCCTGTAACTTCTTATTCCGCCATCTCGTCCAGCTGGAGGAGGACATCTGCCAGATGCAGCAAAGTGAGTGTGTCCCAGGAAGAGGGCTGCACCCAAGAAGTGATATTCTACCTGCCTCCTTCAGATCGGATTCTATCTCTGTAGGTATGAGAGTCCAGTGAATGCTGGAACTGTGAAAATCTACGGCAAAGGGGCATCTGAGCTGCGTACAGTACACACATACATAAAAAAAGCACTCGTACACACATGCACACAATACACCAATCAGCCATAACTTTATGACCACTCACCTAATATTGCGTAGGTTCCCCTTTTGCCTCCAAAACAGCACTGACCTGTTGAGGCATGGACTCCACTAGACCTCTGAAGGTATGCTGTGGTATCTGGCACCAAGCCATCAGTAGCAGATCCTTTAAGTCTGTAAGTTTCAAGGTGGGGCCTCCGTGGATCGGACTTGTTTTTACAGCACATCCCACAGATGCTCTATTGGACTGATATCTGGAAAATTTGGAGACCAAGTCAACACTTATAACTCATTTTTGTTTTCCTCAAACCATTCTTGAACCATTTTTGCAGTGTGGCAGGATGCATTATCCTGCTGAAAGAGGCCATCAGGGAATACTGTTTCCATGAAGGGTTGTACTTGGTCAACAACAAAGTTTAGGTATAGGTGGTACATGTCAAACTAACATTCACATGAATGGCAAGACCCAAGGTTTCCCAGAAGAACATTGCCTGAAAGCATCACACTGCCTCTGCCAAATTGCCTTCCTCCCATAGTGCAACCTGGTGCCATCTCTTCCCCAGATGCGCACATGCACCTGGCCACCCTGACCAGTCTGCAGCTACGCAGCCCCATACACAACAAACTGTAATGCCCTTTGTCTTCTGACATCTTTCTATCAGAACCAGCATTCATTTTTTCAGCAGTCTGAGCTACAGTAACTTCTTATTATTGGATCGGACTACACGGGCCAACCTTCGTTCCCCACGTGCATTTATGAGCCTTTGCATCCTGTGATTTCTGTCTGAATTGTAGTCAGATTTTTTACAGTCTATGCAACAATTATTAGGCTTATTTGTATACTTCAGATGTATCTATTTGTTAAAAATAAAAATCTAAAAGAACATCACCCCTTATTCAGAGAATACCCTGATTGTGTCAATACAAGTCCACTGAAATGTTTAAAATATATGTAAAATCTGACCTTAATAAGCACATAAAACATCCTCCCTGTGGCTAAGGAACATATACAATGAACTGGCTGCCCATTTCTCTGCCTTGCCAGAAACAGTTGTGCCAAGTACGTGAGTTTACCTTACATTTGTTGCTTAACTAAAGACTAGAGAAATAAACAAAAGCCCTTTGTTTTCTTGCCATTATCTGCAATGCATTCTGTGTTAATAGTGAAGACAATATGCAGAGGTCGCGCTGAAGGAGTTGGTTAATGCTCCAACCTCACAGGAGGCGAAGAGGAGATGGGACTAGTGCTGGCATGGTGCCTGCACATTTCTGCTCCTGTTCGCTGCAGAGTTGGCTAGTGCAGCCCAGAACATCACATATGGGAAAGTGGGTCTTTTTGGTTCCCTCTTCCAACGCAGGCCTGGTTCAAATTGTTCACTTGAGGTGATGAAAGATGTACGTCTTTCTCCTTTTCCATTTGCTACTACAAGCAGGAGATCTTTTATTCCTATCCCTTTTGTTCTGGTACTTCTGCTTGTGACAGTTCTTTATGTATGCGTATTGCATTGTTCTCTACAAGAATTTAACATGCATTTCACAGTGCTGTGGTTGGATTCTCCAACCTCCCCCCCAACCCTTGATGGCACTGCATCTGCATCTGTGACCCAGTGCCATCATCTTCAAGGTCTTTCAGTAAGGCAGCCGGTGTGGCAGAAACCTGGGGATGCCAGCTGTGCCACAGTGCATTTTACAGGCTGGTGTTAGATGAACCTTCCCAGCAACCCCTACCACCAATGGCAAAGCACTGTGGTAGGTCCACTGCAGTGTTAATTTTGGCAAGAAATTTTTGTCTCAGTGTTCTGAGTAAACTGCATATTAGTTTTAGATTTTAATTACTTAAATATTAGATTTGTATTACTTGAATATTGTTGGCTTTTTAGTTTTACTCAACAAAAACTAAAGTAGTTCCATCTCTTTTACTTTTCATCAAAAAGTCAGAGATGGCAACATTGACATGGTTAATGCCATTTCTCAATTTAGACAGAGGGAAAAAAGCAAAACCTTTCAAATATGCATTGCACACAAGTAAGCAAATTTAATTTGATAAGTATTTTCAATGTAGAAAATACTTCACTGCCTGCACATGCTGAAAGTGCAAAGACTTTCAGAATAAACATTTTACATATTATATTCTCCATAACAAAAATTAAGAGGAGTACATGTATTCCTAACATGTTGGATAGGGGAACGCTACGGGTATTCTCCGGAAAATACCATTAACTACTACAGAAAGAAGCTATACTAGTGATTTAACAAACCTCCAAAGCATGTTTGTAACCGCATCATTTACCTCAGTTAACATTACCATATGACGAACGACGTCTCAATGTTCAGACATTACAAATGGAAAGGGATGGTCGCTAAATATCGAGTTGCCCGTTTTTAATGTTTAAGTGTCGTTACTTTTTTTGTCAGCAACCAGGTTGAAACGTTTCATCAGTAAATTCGCATTTAAGTATAGTTAACGTTTCGTTTTTGTCACTGGAAAAAAAATGTGTTGACGAATATGTTTCGTCTTAGTTTTTGTCCACAAAATTAACACTGGTCCGCTGTTATAGACTCGGCGCGGCATGTGAAGTATCTACAAATTTGTGCTCCAGTCTCCCTTTTTATTATTCATTCTACACTAAGAAATCCAAAGATTAGTTCTTCACATCACACGAAGTACCTCTGGCTATGCGGCATGATGTAGAATCAATATGAAGATAATACTTTACCTTCACGAGCTTTTCGATAAATACATAAACGTATAGCAGTGCATGGGATTTCCCACCAAGCGGAGCATCAAGACCAGGGAGCTGGATCAGACAGAAAAACTGTCACAGCCACATGACTGACATCAGAGCTGGTCTGAAACCCTGGAGGTTAAGCTTTCATTGCAAGTTGTCAATCTAAAGGGAAAACCCCACCCGTTACCAGCCACCATGGGGCCAGTTACTGTTTTGAAAGAAATCGCTGATGAGGTCAGGCCTGTCGAACGGAGAGGCAAGTGCCTATTTGCAGGGTGACTGACCTGCGCTGGCCTTGGACTGCGTTCAAAACACAGTAGTACAACGCTCCAAATTTGCACTGTTAAAAGGGGTCATGCAGCACTGCAGTCTAATTTTTCTCTGTTACATCCATCCATCCATCCATCCATTATCTTAACCGCTTAGTCCTGGTGAGGGTCGCGGGGAAACCAGGAGCCCATCCCAGAGCACATAGGGCGCAGGGCAGGGGACACCCAGGGCGGGGCGCCAATCTCTGTTACATATTTTTGACAATTTGGTAAAAAAAAAAAAAAAAAATCGGGAACTTTCTCCCAGGACACCCATGTCAAATGCTCGTGCCTTGCTGTAATTTTACTTGAGAATTTGTTGTAGTGACTCAGCTAAAAAGTATTCCAAATTGTCTTAATGGTGTCTGTATCTATGGTTCAGCGCTTACTTACTTTTAGTTGATGATTGTTAACCCTAATAATAAATTACGTAGTAACAGTTTGCTAATGTATTAGTCCATTTTTAAAATACTGACAGTCCATTTTATTATGAATGTTTGAATTCCTCCCTGCAAATCCTTTGATCCATAAAGCGCTTATCTCCCTTACTTCAGGATGCTTAACGACAGGTTTTCCGCTCTTTATTTTGCTGAGGAAAAAAAAACACCCTTTGTGGACCTTTTATCGCTTATCAGCTTATTTCAGTTTCTATTTCCCCCTCCATTATCTCGTGTTAAATAGCATTTACTTCCTAGTCGCGATGTTCTACACACAACAAACGTTAGCGCTAAGTTAGGCACGTTTTAAAAACTAACTTCGTGTTCACGTCCGCGAGGTATCCTCTGAAATGCAAAGCGGACGGCGAGAAGTGCAAGCCGCTGGTCCGGCAACTTGTCACGTGTGTCCGCATGGACACCCCTTTCACCTGCAGCGAGAGGTGTGCGCCTTCCTTCGCTGCCGTTTCCCACCACACAGTGCACCTTAGGCTCGATTCCTTCTGGTAACCTTTTCATACACAAGCAGGGGTTTATAGTTTAAGTGGGCAGGCTATTATTCCGATCGAGTCTTCAAATGGGCCGTCATGGACGCTCTAAGCGCAAAAAGGTATTTTTACTGTCAGGGCCGTCCTGGGCAGCGCGAGTAACTGAGCGATGCCCTGTATGAACCACTGCCAATAATGGCAGTGGTAATGCACAATAAAAAAGGAATTGGCGTCGCGTAGTGGCTACCAAATTGATTGAAAACCTCCACAGACGTAAAAAATCTATGTTAATAACACTTCAAATTATATTGCATGGAACAGAAACGTCAGATTTGCTGTTGGTTCACCATAAAATTCCTCTCTTACATTGGCTGTGTGATGTACTCAGATAAAAAGTCAGGTCAACGTTTGACAAGAGAAAAAAGTCTGTAAAGTCTATGCTCCCAGGCGATAAACTTACGTTCCGCAATGGTATTTATCCTACATGATATAGCATATGTGGACAGTCGTGAAACATTTGCATAATTAAACAAAAAATAAAAAGGCTTCCCTTTGCACCTTGATATTGACGTGGACCCGTGATGTGACTGTGCCCTTTTTGTTAAAGGTTACAGTAATGCATTTGTTTTTGTGGCGCTACCCGAGTCTTAAAAAAAATCCGCAACACAATTTAACGATTCGGTGAAAACTACATGCTGGTTGTTTAATAATAATAATAATAATAATAATAATAATAATAATAATAATACATCATCACGATCAAAGAAACTGAAAATCTAAGCAAATATAAAGACCTGGAAACTGAGATCAGCAGGATGTCGGACGCCAAGACCACGGTTGTGTCTGTGGTGGTCGGAAAATATGACACTATCAAAAGAAGGTTGGACACGAATCTGAAAACGGTTCCCGGATACCCAAGACACGCAGAAGATCGCACTGATAGGCGCTGCTCACATTCTTCGAAAAGTGCTAGTCTAAAACCTCAGGTCCCCAGTCGGGACCCGGACACCACAGTAGCCGTCGGCAAACACAGAGAAGAAAAAATATAAAAATAACAACAGTTTTATTATTAAATTACTATCGTTGTTATTACAAAAAGTGATGATATTACTGTAATTGTTATTTATCTTGTTATATATTTTCAGACAGTTAAGCGCAGGAAATAAAAAGTCAAATGGACATATTTTAAAATCTCATTCAGCTTAATTTTGGTTAAGGGAAACTGTAATCACTATTTACATGAAAGTCACATTACTGCATATTAAAGTCATGTCAGTTTCAGAAAGAAATTACGGTTCGTCGGTCATATGCTCATTCTTTGATATTACTGAACCGGGATCTTTACTCTTTTTCAATTTCGTGAACTGTTCCAGAGATGAACTGACAGTGAACGAATAGACCTTTCGTTGCTTTGCACTGCGGTAAAAGGGCCGCAGATGAGGACTGCACTAAAGCCGCTCGCCCTTCTTCGCAAACCCCCGCAGCGTTTGGTATGCGGCGAGTCAGCGGTGTGCTGCTGAGGACTGGGCTCCATCGGCGCGCTTGTGTATTCAGCGCGCTCAGAGAACGAGTTAAGCCGTGCCTGTTGAGCAGCGAGGTGCCAGGCGTTTGTTGTTCGACGGACGTCTTTTCCTGGAAGGCTATTGGCAGTTCTAGAGCTGCGGTTTATCAGCGGGAACCGCCCTCCCGGCACAACCTCCTGCGTCCACTTCGCCCCCAATCCTCTTTTCACCTATGCTGTTTACGCATTGTTCTCTGGTATTATTGGCAACACACCTCTGTAGTCCAGCACCGCTGGCTTCCCTAGTGGCCTTTGTCACAGAAGAAAGAGAATGATCAATACCCCCAACACCCCCCAGTTAAACTAGTCTCTCCAAGCTGATAGCATCTCCTGAGGGGCTTGAATTTAATGAATTTTCTTTCATTCAGCCCAAGTTTTTAGACATCAAACAATAAATTGGCCAGGGTGCAGTGAAATATTTAGATCTATTGACTGTGGTTAAAAAATGTAGAAGGCAAAACTCTGGTGGTTTGACGCTGATACATTCTGAGCACTTTAATCCACATGAGTGTTTCCTTTTATCTGCCTGGGTTTCTCAAAAAGACGGGAAAAGAGCCTAAAGAATGTTCTCAGATATGCAGCAAGTTTTTATTTTATTCTTTAGTTTTTAAACTACACCTTTACTGCAGTTTTTAAAACTCATTCTTGGACAGGAGTATTTTTCTAATTGCACTGTGCAGTCTGACCCCCAGCAGACCTCTTGAAGAATCTGTATAACAGAGCAGTCAAAAATGGAGTTGGCGAGGGGCAGCACTTGCAGGCCAAAAGTTTGGGCAAACAATCACCACTCTAACCTCACAAAGTTATAAATAAATAAATAAACAGGTAGACAAAGAATAGCCAAAATTTGAAATAAATAAAAAGTAGAGAAAGTCAAGTGTGTGGGGTTAAAAAAATGAGTATCACAGCAATCAAAATGAAGCATCTATTCCTTTGTAGACCTGTGCTATGATACGCCGACATACTTCATGGGGGAAAGGGCGGCATAAATTACACTGTATGCAGGCATGTTTGCTTGGCTCCGCAGAACAGCTCTGACATTAAGTGGCTTTAATAACGTGGGGACGGTGACGCACCGTCGTAGCCAGGACGGTATTCTCAAACCTGGCTTTTGTCATTCGCAATACAGGCCAAACACACATACACACGCACACACACGTGGACACGCACGCATGTAAGCACGCACGTAAGCAACCACAGCCAGCAGGTGTAGTCCGTTTCCTACACTTTTTCCTCCGAAAAATTGCAATTAAGCCCTCTTTCCGCTATTTTTGGAAAGTGACGTCCCATATTTTTTCCTCAGAGAAGGTGGAGGACAGGTGTCACAAAGTTAAAGGGAAATCCAAAAAATCAGACACAATTGTTTGAAAACATGCCAAGTCAGGATTCAAGTCAACAACTTGTACTTAGTCATAATAGTATTATTCTTGTTATTCACACTCATCAGAGGAGACATATTATGTACGAGGTTTGCCTCTTCTAACCTTTATTTTGTGAAGCCAGGTGAAAACTGTTTTAAATCTGAGTTGCAAAAAAAAAAAAAAAGTATTCAACAAATATTACAATACGTACCTATGAATGATTTGACACTAAAACTGAATAACCTGTTTTAGTGACTGTCTTAAATTATGAAACACTGACAATTTGCATCAGTGGATTAAGGTAGAAAGGGTGAGGAGGTCACAGTTTCAGTCAGGGTCACGTCTGCTGTTGCATGAATAGCCTACTGGAATTTTTGTGGCGGTATCAATGTGCAGGTTTCACTGCTGCTCATTTATACACAGTGCATTTATATGAAAAGAGAAATAGTCAGTATGTTGTGTAAAAGAAGATACGCGCAATGGTTTACTCTACAAATGTATGGATATGTCATAGTACATAGTGACGTTCTGGGCGTTTGCACATAACTCAATGCAGGTAAAAAATGCATTGGCAGTTACTGACCAATAGGTGGCACTGTCATACTTAAATCTTTCTACAGTGCCGATAAACTGAAAGACTGGCCACTCAATAATGTTTCTCTTCCGACTGGTGCGTCTGCAGTGGTTTGAGGTCTTCTGGGTTTATCGCTAACTTTCAAAATTTGAAAATTATCTAAAGATCTTCCTAAGAGAAGAATTGACTTTAAGGTCTAAGGTCTTAAACATGTTAAAGTTAGAATAAGACATAAAAACTTTTTCTTCTAATAATGTTTACAATAAAAAAAATACAATATTATGCAATATTATTTTTTAAAACATGCCTAACTTAAAATGTCACCTTTTGTTGTGTCTTTTTATTCATGGGTCATATCCAACCATTACACATGGTCTAGAAGGCAAGCCTAGCTTTGCTTAGTTATATGCCATATTAATATTTTTACTTTCCAACAAAAATAATCATTGTTGCTCTATATTGACTGTTCTTAAATTCACCGTTTGAACTGGTCAGTTCACTATAAGTTTTCAGTTTCCCTTTTCATTTAATGCCAGCATTAAAAACTCTGTTTTATACAGAGGAAAATTTTTTTTTGTAGCAACATGCTTTTTATGCTTTCATGCCTTTAGATGTTATCAATCTGCACAATTTAAAACACATTTCTGTCTGATGCCTTAGCCATACTGGGCTTTATGGTTTTCAGTTACTTTTTTATTTAGCCTGGAATGACCACTCCACACCTGTAACTTTACATAAACAGGAAAACAGACACCTTTGCCGTGCAGATGCCTGCAGTGAGTCTCTCTTTCATCTCTGCTGGAGCCAATTAAAAAGGCAGGTGGGAGCGGGGGAAGTAAGGGGTTAAACCGGAGGGCCGCGCCTCGGCTGTCATCTCCAATGAGTTTCCTTTGTTTGTTTGCTTTATAACAAAGCTCAGGACTTCATATTGACTTATATAAGTCAATTATATATATATTGACTTTTATCGGACTTTCGACGTGATGAGGGTGCGTGGCGTGTGGAAACACACTTGTGAGAAGGAGAAGGAAGCAATTCAGGAGGATGGCTGACAACCCAGATCACTTAGCAGTTTTTTTCCTTGTCCTGTAATTGTATTTCCTCTTTGTTTCTGTGAGGCAGGGAGATGGAGCGCTTTCTCTCTTCGACATTCACTGCCTTGGCTCAGAATTAGAAATTTATATGCAGGATGGAAAAAAAAATCAATTAGCCCTAAATTTATTCATGGATTTTGGGCCCTGCGATCAATGCGGGTCCACTCAGCAGGCTCAGAGGGACCTGGTTCATCCCAGTTAATGTGTTTGAAGGGGAATTAGCATTGATGCTGTTTTCCCTACGCTCGGGTCAGAGAGCATGCCTCGCTGTCATTGGCTGTGAGGTGGAGGCTGGCTTTGCATTGGGGGTGCTGAGTGGGGGCTGCCCATGATCATGCACAGGGCATGGAGGGAAGTCCTGCTCGGGTTCTCGTCCAGGGATCCAACTAAGTCTTTCCGAAGCATTGAGAGCTCAGAGCAGCTCTGCTGAATATACCCAGATAGACACGGAACATCAGCCTGTAGCTACGGCAGAACATTGGCGCCTGTGGAGCACTGTACAAGGTTAAAATTATGAGGGGGGGGTCATGCAAAACAGGCTGTCACCTTTAAGCATACTGTAAATACATCAGCCAGTTCAGCTTCTGAATCAGAGAATTAGGAATGGTCCATACCAAATACAGAACTCCATATAAATCAGTCTCTATTAGTGCTGGTCCTAATGGATGCTGCCTTCTTATAACCCAGTGATTGCCTATGAAATTTCTGCCTGGTGGATTTTTTATCTCAGCTTCACCTATCAGGAATGGGAAGCTTTTCTAGGCTAGGAGTATTTCTTTTTGCACAGTGCACATCATGTAATGAAAAGCATACTTGCATGTAATGTATGTTTATTCTGTGCCAGTTTTAATGTACATTTTGATAAATGCATCATATGTTTTAGAATGAACATTACATCTTTAATACTGGAAAGCTTAATGCATTTAAGATAAAAATTAGAACAAATTGTATATACATGTATTTCTTTAATTGCAAGGTACTTTATTAATTCCTACAGGGAACTTACTTCTCTGCATTTAACCCACCCCTTGGGAGAGAAGGGTGTACCCAGAGAGCTATAGTTGAGTGTGTTGCTCAAAGACACACCTGGCAGCTGGGCTGCAATTTGAATCAGGAAACTTTCACATCCCTGCCTGATGATTTACCTATTGAGCCACCAGGCCACTATGACTGGTAGTTCACAAACCAAGGATGGTTTCTTCCACTACATTTATCAACAAATAAGTACAGTATGTTTACTGTTGTTACACAAGAAATCAAAGAGTACATATGAAAATTTATACTACATTTATACTTTACATAAATTTATAATTTATACACAATGCACTTTACTGTGAACATCCATTAATGACTGCCATACAACAAAGTCCGTTGAAAATGTTAATAACTCATTGCTCAGCATGTCAAGACAACATAAAAGTTGTATCTAGAATCTTGAAGCTGAAAGTCGAGCTTTAACACATGCAACTATATAGAGACAGTAATCATTTTGCACTTCAACAAAATGTGCTTCTACTACAAATAAAAGGCAATACAAACAAATCAACCATGCAGATTTAATTAATAAGGCACAGGGAAGCAGATTGTAGAGGCCATCAGCATTTGGGTAGCTTGCATAATGTTACTAGACAAAGGGATTAACCTGCTGAGCTAAATCCTCCATTTGCTGAACTAATCAAACTCTTGTCCTGATAACCAGTGGTGGAGGGTTACCTTGTGCATGAAAGGCACATAAATATGCAGGGCTAGGTATTGATACAAAAGGAAAGAGGAATGCTATATTTTCTAAATGTGTTCTTGCACCCTGATGAATCTTTAACCAGAACAGAAGCAAAGTCTGACTGCAACTGCAGAAAATAAGGCAAAATTAAAACATAGTTCATAAAGGAGACTGAAATTTTGGGTGGGATTAAGATAGTTCCTCTTATGGTTCATGAATAAACAATTTTTTGCACTCTTTTGACTAAATTAAAGGTATTTTAGATTTAGTGCATGATCTTGTCATGAACAGTACTGGCTATGTCACTGAGAAATTTTGGACGAAACCTTTGTTCATTTCTGCTGTGTTTCACAAAGACAATATGGCATACTGAGAAAGATGGGTGGTCCTTTGTGAAGTGCAGAGTTTTATGCAAAGACTTTTTTACATTAGGGCACCTCTATACCACATGGTGTGTTTTGGTCTGAAATACAAAACAACAACACCCAATGCCTAGAAACCATAACAAACAGACTTCAGCAGTGATATGGTATTTTTCAACAGAGACGTGGCACTGATTAGAGGTTCTACCATTAGACGTATTTGAACACAGAATTTAGGAAAACGTCTGATTGCTTTATGTTTATTGCACAGTGGTTAAATATGGTACAATGAAATAATGGGAAGAGCATAACCAGTTACTCTACGCAAGTCATACATCCATCACGTAAGTATAAGGATAATCAGCTTTTATTGTCACTGCATACATATACATGTTGCACATACATGTCACAATGAAATTTATTCTCTGCATTTAACCCATCCCCCTGGGGGGAGCAGTGAGCAGCCACACATGGTGCCCGGGGAGCTAGCACTGAGTGTCATGCTCAAGGACACACCTGGCTGGGCTGGAATTTGGACCAGGAGACTTCTACATAACAGAAGAACTAGGTTGTGAGACTTAATTCGGGATCAGTATTTGAAGTGAATAAGAGAAACGGCAAGACCGTGTATGTTTGGCTCTACAAGAAGGTGTTCACCAGGAGAGAAACGTGGATGCTAATGAAAGCACCAAACACATCTTTAACCAGAAAGGGCAAGTTAGATGAAACATGTTCAAAGCACCATTCAAATACAAGTTTTAAATAATTTTTGAATGCTCTAAAATGTACTCACTTTTAAAATCACTCCTCTCAGTAATTACACAGCTAACAATGAGGTGTTTTTTTAAACGAACAATGTCTTTACTTTTTATTAGCATTAGTGATTTAATGTTGCCGTTACTTTCCCGCAGACTCTTGACTGTTAATTGCCGTGCATTTCTGTAAAGTGATTATTTCACAGTAATGTGTCCCAAGAAAGTCAACTGAACATAATAAAACCGTTTTATTAAAACAATAGTCCCCATTATATCTCTGTGTGATTCTCCAGTGGTTGGTAATATTCAAAATAAAAAGACTCAGTTATTTGACTCATCATGGTAGGAACATGTTGAGAAATGGCTGGTACTGTTGTATTTTAACTGAACTGGAGGAGAGGACAGGAGTCAGGCAGGTGACTGGCTATAATAAGACAGGTATTGTCCCAACCACCTGATGTCCCATGCTACATTCCTGAAACTTGCTTATCAAAAATATACATCAAAGCATTGACCTTAGGCATTTATAACTATATATTTGACTTGAATTTGCACAGGAAAATTCAAAATGATGTCAGGGGAATCTGTTCACTCCAATAAGCTTTCCTCTTGCATGTTGAAGTATATAGCAGGGTGTCAGGCGTATCCCAGTTACACCCCTGCCCTGGCATGTAATGGGCTGTCTTCCCCTCTTGTTTGTTCCTACTCATCCTTAAAGCCACCTGATAATTTGTCACAGATGCCTAGATTTTCATCTCGCGTGAATATACATGCTTACTTTGGGACAAAAGCAATGTCTGTTTATAGATTTTGTATATTGGTTTTTACTATACAATCTCCTATACTGTTTACCATTTTTAAAAATATTTTATTCTTAAATATATGATTAGATTGACTGAACATGAAAAGGTTTACGATGTTTGGTGGAGACTGATGTGCATCAAATTTAATGAGTTAAAGTTAAGTTAGTTAAGGGAATGTTGAATCGTTTTCTTCTAAACCTGAAAGTTGTTCTAACAAAGTTGAAGACGGTGTTTGTACAGTCATCACCCTCCTGGGGGGTGAATAAAGGGCGGGGGTCTGTGGTGTAAGAATATGTATGAGACAAGCAGCACATCCAGCACGTGTAAAGGGCGAGTCAGGACCTATGGTGACAAAGTATTTGGCAGGTAGAGACAGGCGATGTCAGGCGAGCAGCCTGCAGACCAACCTGTCCGCCCATCTTTCGTCTGGGTGTCAGCTCTGCAGTGAAACACCTGATGATGACGACTGATGAAGTTCTCTATTTAGCGTGGCTACACATAGTCTTATTCTCTGCCGGATCTGCATTGCAGGTTAACAGAAGAGGCGGCACCACACAGGCTGTCCCATGAATATGCAATCGTCTCATAACATCAAAGCAGAAATCTGGGGAATCGTGGGGAATAGGAGAATAAGCAACTTTGTCCTGTTAAGGTCATAAATTTGAACCAATTAGCATATGTGTTTCAAATAAATTCCTCTTCTGTTTATTTATTTATTCCAGCTGCAGCTGCAAGAGTGTGGTCACAGACTGAAGGTGGAGAGCCTTTTATGCTCTGTTTGCATCTAAACAAATTGCGGGGCCGGGTTGGGGCTGAGAAAAGCAGAGCTGCCCCAGCCGTGTCACACACTCAGCAAGTACTGCTCAGAGAAAGGTATTGCTTAACTTGGGAGTATAAATTAAAAGTCCCATAAAAACCGTTATTACCTGACTGCATACAATAGTTTGTGAACATGGAGTTTGCAGTGTTATCTGCATGTAATGAAACAAATCTGCATTGTCTGCTAAATTTGCAGATATGTCCCAAAACACCTTTTTGTTAAGAGGTTCTGTGGGTATTTTCTCTGCTAAAAGCATCTGCACTTCTTCATTGTGCCAGTTGTAGTTTTACTTGCAAAATAACAACTCAGATGCAAGTTTTAATAAAATGAAATCAATGTAAAACCACCAGGACATAAATCGATTGAACAGCACTATCACTGACCTCCCCACCCTAACAAAAACAACGACAAGACAATACACAACAGACCACATAATGGACTATGCATTATTATTTGTATAAAGCTGATAGTTTATGTATGGAAATACATATTTATTCATATAATGATAGAGAGTACACCTGCTAAATTTACAGAGGTACTCTGAAACACACTTTCCTTTCTGACATTTCCTTCCAAATTGCACCATATTTTCTATTTAGAGCAAAAAGCCACCACCATGTTAATATGTCAGCTGTAGTGGAGCTGTAATGTTGGTTTGCTGAATAATTCAGAGGCATATACAAATTTTAAAAGTTTTAATAAAGAAAAAATACAACAAAACACCATCAGTTACCTCAACTGAAGCATACTATTCCCAGCCGCATTGCCTATGTTGTCACACTCCTCCTGACACCGAATATTGCTGTGCAGTTCTAATAATTCAATTCAATTAATTTTAATATAGCGCCTTTCACAACAACTTGTCTCAAAGTGCTTTACAGAAAGAAATTACAGATAATAAAGAATTAACAACAGGCAAATAATTGAGGTTAAAGATAAAGCCAGACAACAAGGGAGGAGAAGAACCAAAAAGTCCACAGTGTTGAGAAAAAAAAACCTCTGGATGCCCTAGGTTGACTGGCTGCCCAGCCCCTCCTGGGCATGGGGTTTTAGCAACAAGGACAAGATTGGAACCCACACATACAGAGCACAATGGATTAGCAGTATATCACTGTAACCTCTCAGCTACCCTGTTCTGCTTATTTTGAATACATAATAAACCTAAATAGATCTTCATTTCAAAATTAAACATGCCACTTGCACTTCAGAAACAGAAACACCCTAGCCAATCATACTGCTGTGTCATGTGACATTGCAGTTGGACCCTGTGGAATAACTAAACATAATACACTGTAGAATGATGTTTGTTCATCATGGGATGTCATTTTGACTGTTAACAGGCCACAAGAACACAGAGGAGCATGTCAACAATGTGCTGGTCTGCAGCCATCATTAATTCCTAGAGAATTTAACCAGCCTGGGGAACATGATGACAAGCCGTGGAAGGTGTCACTTTGTCACAATTCCCAGTGCTGGCACAGGCCCAGGGGATGAGTTGGCACACACACAAAGGGCAATGCCACGAGATACCCAAGCTAAGCTTTCAGGTCGTGCTTTTTTAGGCAAAGAGATTACGAAGAAAGAGAAAAGAAATGGGGAAAACAGTGCGCAAGGGTTGGTCTTGGGAGGGTGCTATAAACTCAGTGACCTCTCACTGATTAGGAACTACTGGTTCCGACCCGTCTACCAACAACCCACTTTCTCCATTGCGCAAGTTCCAGACGTCAAAACCACTGGTGGTTGTGAGTTGTATTTAAAGCCTCAAATGACACACCGGTTCTGGGCACAGAATACAGACACGTGGGTTTAACACATCTTTGCCTAATGTTCTAGAAATGTCCTTCAGATTGGAAGGTCAACATGCCTACTTTTTATTGTAATATTATAATTTGTAGACTTTATCCACAGTACTTCAGCTGACATCTGATGTTCTTAAATTTGACACTGTACAATAAGTGGTCATGGGATATGGGCGGAGCCTTCATCAATATGCTGCTCTTATTGGCTTCATGCTTAGAGAGCCTGCTGTCTGTAGGGAGCAGGGCTCTGCCACCATCATTAGTGCTTAAAAGCTTTTATCTGCAGGCGCTAGGACAGAAAAAGGAACATTGTCTTGCAGTGGAGGACCACTGTGAACAGCGGTTAAATATTAAAAGGACATTGGGATACATTTGGCTGTCGCACATGTATGCTTTCAGGGACGAGGGAGTGGAGGTAGAAGTAGAAGCCCCCGAGATCCACACTGCCCACCAATGTACCCTGACCTGCCAAGAGCATAAAAAGAAACTGGAAAAGACACGCAAGCAAGCAAGGACAGCCTGGTAGCCATGTCTCCATGGAGACTGGTAATGCCACCCACCTGGCAGGGCTGAATGAGCTCCTACACTTATGCGGCAGAAAACGTGTCCACCCGCTGACTCCCTGGTGGACCATCAAACACCCCCCCAGTCTCACCTGTGAAGGTGTGCATTCCATATATAAACACCTGGGGGCTCTGCATTTTTGACCTGTGCCAGTAATACCTGTGAGAGAGCGACAACTTGCCCACTTTACAGCTGGCACATCATGACGTGGCATCTGTGCGAGGATGCACCACGACTGCAGACACACCTCGTGTGGCACATATGACACAAACCGTATGCTTCTCAGTCTCCCCTGTATCTGACAGATTCATAACACAGTGTATAATAACCAAAAAGTGTACATTTCATGAATAAAACACATGCCAAATAGTCATCTTTGCTGTTTCAAAGACATGTTCGATATCTGCTTTTAATACTGCATTCAAGCATTGCATATACAGATTGTGGACTGAGATTAACTGGGTCTAAGTCCACAATATACTGAATGCATAAAACACACTTTATTTTTTAAAAGAAGCACAAATTAAAACAAAATACCATTAGTTATCTTGAGTTTTCTCCTAACTGCTGCTGTACATTGACCAACGACTATGGGACCCTGTTAACTCCCAGATGGACTTTATTCCTGAATGTAAGGTCCTGCTGAAAGTGGACACAGACCCAGTTAACTCTCAGTCCACAAAACAAATATACAGATGTGCTGTATAGCGGTATGTACTGTGTGATCGTTGACCTGACATTCCCTTACAGAGATCTCAGATTTTCAGTAAAAAGATTAAGAGAGAAAGGAGAGGCCTTCATCGTCTCAGCGGGTGCTGTTACTGCACGTCTGCAGTGCCGCAAATTTGAGTCAGGCTGCAACTCTATCATTTTCCCACTCTCTCCTGATGGTCTGGGTTTCCTGGGAGTGTTCCAGTTTCCACCCATACTTCAGAGACACTCTAGAGAGTTGGTGGCTTCATGTCCAATCAAGGCATGTGTATACATGAGTGTATGTGTGCATTGCGTGTGTTTGCCTGTGCCCTGTGACTCGGCGGCATGTTTTCTGGGATATATCACATATAACTGCTATTCTCATTGGGTTAGGAATTAGTAGCTCATCATTGATCTGGAAACTGTATCTTTAAATTTTAAGGCACTAAAAGAATTTCCTTTCAGCAGATGAGTGGTAAGTTTTACCTTGTGGAGTTGTCAGCCACCCCAACACACAGAGGCATGTGAGGGCTGATGTGTGAACAGTTTCAGAAGCTTCCCTTAGGTTTTTCTGTGGGAGGAGGGGTGAGGGGGAACTGCTCCCCTGTAAGCGACAGCACTGCTTGTTTGCAGACCGTTTGACCTCTTATAATAAACGCGTCCCGGAGCCTGGATCTTGACAGGTAAAGCGATGAGGCAGAGGGAGGGGTGACTCTGGAAGGGCTGGATCACAATGGCGCGACTCCAAGGTTAGCTAATAGCATGTGACACACTGTGCAAGCCCAGGGCCTAAATCAACATTGTTTTTACAGCTGTAATTAAGCCACCTAATCAGGAACACACCAGACAGGGTCATCTCACACACAGGGAGCTGTGTTTAGTGGGAGCAGCAGGACAGCAAAACTCCCTCACATGCCCTAGGCCACACTGATACACGTAGGCGTAGGTCGTGTCCATGCGCATATTTGTGTATGTGACACGTTATAATATGTGTTTAGACTGTGCATTAGGTGTGTAGCAACCCTTTCATGGTCCTGCCCAGGAATTTTCTGTGGAGTATGTAACTGGTGCACTCATAAACGTATGTATGTGTGTGCATATAATGTAATTGTGTGTGTGTGTGTGTGTGTGTGTATATATATATATATATATATATATATATACACTCGTGTGCATGTATGTGTGTGTGCGTGCATGAACAGTGTGACTGTGTGACATGCTGGGCCCCTCCGCCGCCCTCCCTCCCATCCCCTGGAAGTCTTGTTGCTCAGTCCCCCACTCTCCAATGGCAGCAGCGTGCAGCGAGACGATGCTCCGGAGCCAAAGTCAACAGATGAGCTGGTCTGAACTGCCTCACTGTGTGTTCTGATTGTAAATTGCATTGGTGATGATTAGAGAACTCCAGCACAGGATGTAGACTCTTAAAACCATCCAGAGAAAATAATTTTCTACTATGTACAGGAAACCTTTTTTTCTCTCCTCTGTCCTTGAGTCCCAGCCGTCTCTAATTTAAACATCATGGAGTAAGGAGCTAGAAAGGGCTGGTGTGCAAACTGCTTTGAGTTCTCTAGAGTAAAAGACAATAGACGTCTTTCTTATCTTTGTGTCGGAGCAGCTAACAGGCACACATGCGCGTGCACAAAGTAAACGCACAAACAGACACGGTAGACACACATACAAACGTTCAAACGAACATAGTCATTTTAAAGAGCAAGAAACTGCTTTAAAATATAGCACAAATAAAGGCATTGATCTCTTTGTCCTCATGTTACACTTCAACACTTTGCACTAATATATACAAAAACGTATTCTAAGGGCATGTGGCTGAGGGCGGTGCTCGCAAATGAAGCGCACAGGCAGAAACGTTTTGTCATAATGCAGCGTTATGCACACGATCAACACTAACAAAACGCATACTTATTTACAGAAAAATTCACGAGACTAAAACTCAGTAATGTTGCATGATATTCAACTTCTATATTCCATAATGCAAAAATATTCCGAAGTAATGCCCTCACATCAGATTGTATAAGACAATGTGGAACATGTGTTGCAATGCGTTTTTCCACATTTTTCTCTTGTAATTTTCTGTCAATGCTCAGAATGGGTTTGTATTAATCACTAATAAATGTGAGAAAATGACCAACATTTTTTGTTAAGTTTTAACTTGTGTTTTTCTAATGTCTTCTTACACTTTTGTACCAGACGCACAACTTTACTTTCCAGATTTCGGTAACACTCCTTGCTTTGACCCTCTGCAGTGAGTTTACTGTGAAACAAAGAAGTTTAATAACTCTTATTTTGACATCTTTCTGTATGGCTCTTTTGGTAATGAGTGTGCCCAAGAGGTCATGTGTCCTCTAACCTGATTTAGACTTATGTGTTATTATTATTATTTTACATACATTTTTGTATTATTTTTCTGTCTCCAGATTTCACTTTTCAGCTCCATGAATGATATCCATTTTTTCCTCTTAAAAGAAAAGAAAAGGAAAATCCAGTGGTGTGACCGGAATGGAGCAGTGTGTGTCTCTGTGACGACCTAGACCAGAGGTCCTGTCCTGCTTCCTCATCCCCTGCCGCCACTCAACCTGAGTCTATCAAACTCAGGCTGGGCATGAGATCAGCCACTCCTGGACATGTCTGACCTGGCAATTGTGACAGGTCCGGAGGCCCAACACCAAAGAAAGGGAATTGGAGAGTCCATGGAGTGTGGGAGGGAGTAGAGGGGGGGCGGAAGGGGGTTGTCTAAGGCTGTGGGAGAACAGAGACAGTTTTAATGTGTCCCCCAGGTAGCAGAGAGACCACAGTCACAGAACAACCCTGACGTTAACGGAAAGTATTTCCTCCTGTGCCCAAACTCCCCTGCTGTGCAGCTTCAGACTCAAGAAGCAGCATTAAATTTTAGCCTGTGAGCCCCTGGGTGGGAAACCAGTCTACGATGCCTGCGTCTGCCTCCACTCTAGTTGGGGGGGGGGCATTGGTAGTTTCCTCTCAGTCTGGCCCAACTTCTGGAAAGAGAACATTTTCAGCTTTGGGGTCTCTGTCGTGTGGCTTACAGAAGCAAACAAACAAGGAACACACTGTCACGGTGGTGTAGAGAGAAAAACATTAGCCTCAGGGGGCTGGATCCACCACAAATGGGGGCTGGGGGGGGGTAAACTACAAATAAAACATACATGGATCCCCAGCCTAGCATCAGTGCGAACAATCTGGGAACGGCTTCGTGATGGAATTATTTACAGAACATACACATATATGGCTGCAATGCACAGCCTTGTGTCACAAGTAGGGGGTAGAGTGGTGAGGAAACCCAAAAGCATAGGAAAGGAATTAACCTGAAATCTTCCAGTGAAATAACTATAAAGTCATTATTACATTTGGAAACTATAAAGCATCAAGAATAAAACGAAAGCTGGATCCTGTGATGACATGTGCCAGCTGTAGGCCGGTCTCTTCCGTGGTTACGTACGTCGTCAGGCAGTGTGGTCCAAAAAAGCCCAGCCCTTCTGGCTTTGCTGGGCCCATCTCTCACACATGTGAGTTAGTCAGCGGCTTTGGAGGAGCTTCCTGACTGGGTTCTGGGCAGACGACAACTATGCAAAAGTCACCGATTTACATCTGTTTACCTTGGACAGCACCTCTGTGCTGATGGAAAGCGTTGAGAGGTGTCCACATTTTATTGTGTGTCAGCACCGCTGTCACCAGCGGGCACCAATGACAAGAAGAATTAGGACTGGCCTGATTTGCAGCACACTTGTGATGCTTGGGATTCCCATGTCTGTGGTCAAAACTTAAATATCGCCATAAGTCCTCTCTTTTTTACAACAAAGGAATTGCGTTCATAGGTGTTAGATGGGATTTTGTAACACTCCATGCTGAGACACACTGTGTGAATGTAATTTTTAGGACATTTCTTTGCAGATGCAGTGTATGTATATAGCATTGGGAAAGGCACTTACAGACCACACACCCATGTTTCCTACCTTCACAGTCAGCTACTGACATAAATAAAGAACTTTTCCCTTTTTGTCTGCGGCTTAGTGTTCGCTTAGCATATAGGATTTTATTTCAGAATACTTTCCCTTGAAGCAAACTGTATGTTTTGTCTTCAGAGGGTCTGAGTAGAGGTGTGTTTTGGCCGTGCTTCTGTCGCCGCTGTGAAAAACGGGCTGGCGAGTCGGCGCGAAACCGAAGGGTGTGGCTGCCGCTGTTCATGATGGATGTTTGTTCCTGGTCCTCGGGGAAATACCAGTCAGGAAAAGAAGCCCCCGCTTCACCCCCGCTTCAGCGTTCTTTGCAGAGTCCTGGACTGCGTAGCTTGGTCTCTTTCACGAGGCAAACTGAAGTTGGGCTTGAAATCGTTTAAAGGGTGGGTTTTTATTCCTGCTCTTGCAAAAGACGTCAGAAAAATATCTACTCGTGTTTAGCTCTAATAGAGTATAAGTGTACATTTGTCTCTATATAACTAGGAATATGTACATTATAACAGAGCACAATATGAATGTTTAAGATTTTTTTTACATTTTTCAGCATCATATTTAACCCTCATATTACAACCTTGTCTGTGAATATCAGTCCCCAGGTTCAGCAAAAGTCCGAATGATAAGTCTTGCACAAGAGTGGCTTCATTAGAGGATGGTTTCTGAATCACCTCACTGTCCCTGGGGCAGAAAATAAATAAGTTACATGGAGCAGTTACACTGCCTCATAACTCTGCTTCTTTAGCTAAGTTATTAGTGGAAGGGGGTCATGGGTAATGGATGGAAGGGGTTTGCCCCCACTGAAGCAAAAACAAATGTTCCCTTCTTCTGAAGAGCTACTGTTGCTGCCTCACAGCAACTTGTTCGGTGACTGGATGGTTCATGGGGAGGGGAAGAGGTTCATTCTGTAGAGATTTCAGCCTGAGGATATCAGTGTCTCTTTCATTCAATTGAAATGACAACAGACCTCTTGTTTTCCTTCTTTGAATAGCTGCTAGGCTGCTAAATAGGCTCTTAGCCACAGGTGGGCCGTGTTGTTTTTTTATTCGTTTGACAAACCCTGGGCTCTGGTGGCCCTGTGAAAGACGCAGTGGTTTTAAAATGTTAAAACATCTTTAATCAAAACCAGAGCGTGTGCAGTATTAAAGCATGCATTCTACAGCACAATAAAAACAGTAATAAAAAAAAAAGAAAAAATCAGTATAACAAACTAGCTCATGTGTGATCAGGAGACTAACTTTCATTGATAGGTATTTTTAGAAAATTCACATGGGGCCAGTTTTAGAGTAAAATTTTTATCCCAAGGCTTTTGTTTATTGGCAGTCAGCGACAGTTATAAATGAGCAACGATACTGTAGTAGCTCAGTCCAGTTTCAGGGTACGGAACTTCTTGTTTTCATGTGTACGGGTGTGTTTTCGTGTGTACGGCTGCTGTGCTGTGTAAAGAGTGTGGTGCTTCTGAAGTGCAGCACTCAAATGCCTGCCTGTTTCTGAGCACTCAAAAGACATTTGATGCAGGTCCCAAAACTTTCATTCCGTATTTATTTTGCTTTGCGATGCACCTACAGAGAAGGTGTTTTCCTAAAGCATTACATTTGGTTGATCTTGAGCGGTCTGTGTGTGAGAGACAGCACTGCACATTGGGAACATTCCTTTGTCAAGTCAAGCTGCAGCAAAGCGTCTGACTCAAAGAAACATTATTTACTTCACCAAAATGAGTAACACATTAAAATAATATCAATTGCAATTACTTAATTGCCCACCTGACTTGTTATCTGAGTGCTAATTAAGGTGAAAAATTAGTCCTGCTTTCCATAGCCACCCAGCGATTCCTCACTTGCTCCAGGATTACAGCTGTTGAATGGGAGAGGTACAGTGTGCACTAATCTATCCCTACTCGTGTCAACATAAAACCTATAGATCCACACTTCCATTTCCTGCGTGAGAGATGTGCTGGACTGTATACCTGCACAGCTGTCTGATTGGCTACAGTATCAAATCTGCTACACATCTAGTCAGAGAATGGCACAACCCTGACAGCGGCCTAAGAACATGTATAATTTCAAGCACCACCAGCTAACTCCAGGGCTTGTTCCTAAAGGAGAGCCCCCCCACCCCCTACCAACCCCGCCTCTTTGTTGGTCTCCTCATCCACTTGTTTGTGCTTTTGAATTTCATGAGGGAGGTTGGGTTTAGCCGAAGGAGGCCCTCATCTCCCCACAGCTGATGAGATAGAACGGATGCATCTGGCAAACAGTCAATAAGCCAGATCAATACTGTTAAAAACTCAGGATGCCAGAGGGCTCAATAGCTGGGAATTTTATTATTTTTTGGTTGCATGATGGTTGGGTGGACTGTGGGGAGTGGGAGCAATTATTTGAGTCTGTATTTTGACTTCCGCTTTTTTTTTTTTTTTGGGTTTTGGTTTTACGGGGTGGAGGTGGAGGTTTTTGAGTCTGGTCATTTTTTTTTCAGATTTCCCAAGGCCTCTTAGCAATGTACAATGTCATATTTGGTTATTGTACTTTCAACAAGAAACAACAGCAGAAATGTTACAGTAATGTCTGCGGAATTTGACGCCTTGTTCCCCTCCAAGGCTATAAACCTTTACTTACATTTTGACAAGGGTGCCATGCGGCTCTTCAGTATCAAGCTCCGGTTTTTCCATACTCTGCGTGCAAAGCAAGTCTGAGGCCCAGCTCAGACAATTAGTCTAACGGTCGGGCGCTCGTCTGTCAAAACACAAGGCTCACGACATGTGCGGGCAGGGGATAGCGTACCTTGGGCAGTACAAAGGAAGCTGTTCCGCTGGTCTGTTTTGCAGGAAGTGGTTGCTCCAATGTTCTGACTCATTTTCACACATGCTTCTCGAAAGAACGACACCTCAGGTCAGAGCGAATACGTGGGAGAGTGTACTCCATGGATTAAACCTTTGGATGAGAGAGTGGAATGAAACAGCTTCTATGTGTGGGGAAATAGGGGACACAGAGGAGGAGGATCGATTGTATCTGCACCTATGGTCCAGGGGCCTCCCCCCTCAGTTAAATGGCGGGGTCAGTTGACAGTGAACGAGCCATTTCCTTGCCAAGTTCTTTAGTGAAAAGGCACATGGGTACTTCAGTGTACACAGACACACACACCAGGCTGCTAGTAAACCTGCTGGTCCACTCAAGGTTACTACTACCCACACTTTTTCTGCAGAGGAAGAGGGGATGAGGTAACTTTGGATGTGCTCCCATTCTTACTTACACTCCCAGACAATAACAACACCAAGGCACAGTAGCATTTTTTGGCGTGGGGGGGGGACACAGAAGAAGCCGATGCCTGCACCCCCCCATCCCCCGCGTGCACCTTGACCACCTATTAGGGCCGTCGTTGCTACAGTGTCAGACAGAGGCAGGTTAATTGGGTGAGGCTGTAGGGCACGAGAGGCCCACAGAGGAGGACTGCAGGCTTGACAGCTGGGTGTCAGTAGGAGCTGCTGAAGTGTGGCTGGGAGACAGGCTGGTGTCACCGTGTCTGGGTGGAAGGCCGGCGGGCTGGCCATCCACTCTCCCCCATATCACACACCTCTCCATACATTTCACACTACATGCAGCCTTTGTTTGCTTCGCTTTAAGTCCTTCTTACTCCACTCCCAACTAGACTTTTTTTCCCCTTCCACAGTCTCTCGCTTAACAGCATGCGTGTGTGCAAACATATATGTGTATACTGCCACAAGGCCTGCTTAGGCAGAGGAACATGGTACATTACGCAAAGGATAGCACAACATGGTGCTTGAGCAGTTTACGTCGGCCCCTGCAGCCGGTGCTCATCCATCTTCCCAAAGCTCACATTTCATTTCCATCCCGATGTTGTACAATGAGCCTTATTTTTTGCACGAGGCGTGAGACAGCTACTGAGTGGCAGATGAATATTAGGCGCCAGTGAGGGATAATTACGTTCTGCGATAAATGTATTCAGGAGGCTGAATCTGCGCGTCGAGTCCCTGACACCTTGATCTGGGTCACTGACACCTTGTTCTGCCAGCACAGGTGCCTCAGCTCTGCTGACGGCTTTACATCTCGGAAGGCATGCGAAGCTGACAGCCCGTGACTCTGTCTTCATCCCGCATGCTGCGGTGCTGCTGAAACGCTTTACTTCGGCCGGGTTTCCGTCAGTCCACTGCTTCTGTGTGTGTCTCGCTTTGTCGTCTGGTGTTTCTTTGACTGTGGGATATGCTGATAAACTGTTTCTTACATAACTATGTGATCATGCAATACTGTACATTTGTGTGTGTTTTAGCCTGTGTCGACCAGGGAACCTTGCCAAGAAATATCCAGCAATTTTAACGTGGTTAAGTGCTTTTATACCCTGAAAATAACAGACATACCCTCACTGGTGCTGTTTGTTTTATTATGCCCTAAAAAGCTGCTTGACACACATTGACTCATTTCATACCATTTGTAGTAATTCAAAAAGCAATTGTCTGGACAGAGGTGTAATAAGTACTGACCTATTACATACTGCTCTGTTTTAATATTTTTCAATATTAATTTTCCTTTTGTGTTTGTATTTAGAAATACATTACAGAACTGTTTTTGTCTAAGAGTGATATTAGGAATCAATAAATTGGGTTTTTACAGATTAAAATCTGAAACTGAGTTTTTTTGTTTTTCCTATTAGTTTAAGGAAAGGATGAATTTGGTAATTTTCCAATGTCCTTAAAAAGAAGAGGGGAAAAAAATCAATAAGCCATTTTAGACTCTATCTATCAAAGATGTTTCATACTTGTCGGTTTGAAAGCGGGAATGTGGCACTTTAATAGGATTGTGCGCGCTATTTGAAATGTATGCCAGCGGTTGCTGTCATTTCGTGGCAGCTTGGCTATGGTTCACCGAGCACCCGCTTCGCTCCTGTCAGCCTCCCGGCCCGGAGACGAGTGTTTAGCTGCTGAACTTCAAGCTGGCCGTGCAAGCCGGACACGACATGGCTGCCGCCCGCCGTTTGCTCCGCTCCTCGTGTCACTTTGTGGTGGGATGATGCAATCGGCCCAGGTGAGACCTAACATGACAGAAAAGAGTAGAAGGACGAACGAGGTGCCGCCGAGCCGCTGACGAATACGAGGGAAGCAAGGAAGGTTAACGACGGCACACAGACTTTCGCCGCCGGGTCCCATTCCCAAGGCGCGATGACCTCTTCCTCTTCTGACAGTGTCTACCTCATTGGCCAAGACACGACCGTTTCTGGCTCCGAGGTGTGGGGAAACCAGGCTTTTTGTCAAGCCCTGGGGGGCGTCTGAGGACTGAGTTGACGTCCTAGTGACATTTCAGTTCAAAAGAGCAAGTGTCTCACAGTCAAGTGGTCAGACATCAAACAATAGGTCAGACAGGCGGAAGCAGGGGTGTTCAGCGAAGGGAGCTGCACACAAGCGGCTCAGCTGTCCGGTGATGATACCAGCAGGGCTCACGCCTCGCTTTAACTCTGCAGCTCTGACAAGACGCTCTGACCGACGTCTTTAACCCCATAACAGAGACGCAAAGTAGGCGGTGGGGGTAGTAATGACTTTGTGCAGAAGACCACTTTGCTTATTACTGAATTTTTGAACACTCTGAACTACACTCAAAATAACAGTTTCTGTTTATTGTACTGGAGTAAACTTAGGCCATTGTGGGATACATGAATGACTAATAATTAAAAATATTTAAAAATCACACATATGCACACATAATAAATATACAGTGTATGTATATATACACACACACACACAGACACACACACACACACAAACATATATATATGTATGTATATATATTTATATATATATATATATATATATAGTGTATAGTAGACCTTTTGTATCTATGGGTATATTGTTCCAAGGAGGTCACTATTGAGAAAAAAGATGTGGATGCTCAGGATGCGTACGGTACAGCACCGTAAAATTACCTTGCTTTGAAAGTACTTTATCATGAGCTATTGATACCATTTGGGCTGTTTCTGGTGTAACACTGAAACTAGATCTCATTTCACGTTCTTCATCTGAAATAGTACAGATACTTGATACATTTTTCCCACAACGCCGGCCAATGTCTGCTAACGACACGTCACCTTTCAACAAATCTAAAATTTTCACTTTATCACTTGAATTAAGCACATTATGTGCCCCTTTTGGATTGGGAGGATTACTTTAATTTTTACCTTGCTTTTTGGGCACCATTTGCTTCTTGGGAGGCATATTTTCACAAAATGAAGGGCAACGAAAAACAAAGCGGATGAGAGAACGATTTAAACACAACCGTCGTAACTACGAGACTGGCTTCGAGAAGAGCATCCCCACATCAGCTGAGCTGTGTGATGGTAATTTCAGATTCACGACATTTCTTTGGGTTTTTTGCCGTTTGTTATTATATTTTTATTTTATTTATTATATTTTTTGTTATTATATTTTTAGAGTGAGGTTCGTCGAATCAGCGAGAAACAGATTTGCGGTTAAGCTGGGGTCACTATATATATAGATTCAGACACACACTTACAAAACTTACTTTTGCTGGAGCTGTACCTGTCACAATTTCAGTGTTTTGGTATGTGTCATCCTCTCACAGACAGTGACAGACACTCAGAGGCAGCCACCATGCAGTCATAACGTGTAGTGAAAGGGTAGTCTCCGGTGCTCCGTGTCACGTGTCAAGACTGTGATTAAGATGAATGGTGGGAGGGGGCAGGTGCGCTGACATAGGTCCCAAACAGATCAGCCAGGCCCGGAATAAATAAATCACTCCCTTGGAACAAAACGGTCTATTTGAGGTTTGCTTAAACGTGCCCCCTCTTGTCAACTGACTCCATAAAAATTATAATGTGCTCCCCCCATCCCCATTCTGGGCTTCACTGGGTCACCTACTTATCATTTGTCATATTTAGTTTGATACTTTACCTTGTCAGGCACGCTCTGCTCTATCTGCAGCCCGAGCCCCAATCTCTGAGAGGTGTGTAAACGATGATTACTGTAATTATATCGCCCAGGGGGTAGGGGACGTGGTGCATTTAGCGTGGTTTATGAAAAAGGCCTTGTATCGATGGTAATCTGCAGAGACAAATCGGCACCTAAATCCAATCGTGCCAATAAACCCGAACCGACGCTTGTTTATATGCGTCCCTTGTTGAGCCGCGATGCCGGTGGCACTGAAGTGGCAGAAGCAAGGTGACCAGGAGAGAATTCCCACAGCCACCACTGAAAAGGGGACTTTCTCAGCCACACGTCTGGATCGATAGTCATTTAATCTCTGCCTTATGTGGATGCTCTGCTGCACACGATCCCTTGTGGCCTGTCACTAATGGTCCATACACGTGTTACTTATGCGTACGCGCCTCCTGATTTCATGACAGTGTCATGTCAGTGGTGCTTCATGTGTAATTGAACGTTGCTTAACGTCACATAGAAATTATATTCTAAATTATATTTTGAAAATGCGTTTTTTTCCCACTACATATACTGCTGATTTTAAAAAAAGCATTGCATCAGTCCAAATGTACAGAAGGCTACAGTGTTGACTAGTGTATGGGCTGATCTGTTTTATTTTACTTGAGTACTCTAGTAAAATTTCATTTACACTGTGAATGACTTAATAAAGGAAACTAATCACATAAGGTTGTGAAAGGTCATTTTAAATTAATATTTGTTAATTGTTACCATATCGCAACGCAAACACTAATGCGGAGAAGAGTCAAGGTGTGCAAAAGAGTTTATTTAAGTACAAAGACAGAAGAAATTTTGACCAAGGGATTTATAATAAACCATAATAGGGGAGACACAGGCAAACAAGAATTACTAGGACAGGAATACAAATAATAAGTCAGGGATGAATGTAAGGCTACAACCTACATGGACCTGTAACAACTGGTGGGAACCTAGGGGAAACACAGACATTACAAAGGTGTACAATCAGGGACCAGGACAAGAGAAACAATTAGCAGGAAGGCATGAGTAAGGACTGACACAGAGTAACTACACAGAATAGAGAGAGAACAATAACAAGAACAGAATAGAAACATAGAAATAGCAAAAGGCCTAGACAGGGCAGATTGTATGACATCAATTAAGCTAACATACGAAAGAGCCACTTTATCATTTTAACTAATAAACCATGGTAACTGATCACAGAAATCTGCGAAAGCCCACTGTGATTACAGTTGAATACTGAATTAAGCAAGGACAGTCCATCCATCCACTTGAACATCCAACCACTTTTCTCCCACACATGCAAACTCCACACAGCGAACCAGATTCAAACCCACAATCCTGGCAGTGTGAGGCAATGGTGCAATCCACTGACCCACCTTACTGCACTCCAATCAAAAATAGATAACCATAGGATCATACATAACCACAAGTGCCCACTGTGATTTAAGTCAATGCTGCAGTGTCTCTAAACAGAAGGAGGAAGTGCTTTAAAAATCGCAGAGTCTGCATAAACTTTAGCATGCGCACCTCATTAAGAAGCTAAAGTGCAGCTCTTCTGTTGGCAGACGAGGACCGTCTGCAAAACTGTGAGTGCTCAGTAATACAGACACGCTCTCTGTCTGTCCGCAGGCAGAGAGGAGTACCAACCTTGGGACCATCTTCTCTGAGCTGTGTGTGAAGGTCAAAAGGTGAGTGGTGAAGGAAGGAGGGAGCCAAGCTGCAGGTAACAAAGGGAAGAGTGGGACCGTTATGAAAAATCTGCACATTCAAGCACAAATATGACTTCTGGGGTTATACATGACACACTCGGCTGCCTTTGCACAACACAGCAGACAGACAGCTGGAGTTGTCTTCACAAATGAAACCCAGGCAAGTGGAGGCTCTTGGTCTTCCAACTCGAGATCCCTGGCTTGGACAGGCGTTCAGGGCTGGGGTAGGCAAGGCTGATGATTTCTTGCTAAATGGGCTTTTCCCCCCCTGCAGGAATCAGACCTCAGCACCATCGCACATGTTTGCTACTCTGCCATGTTGACTATGGCAATATGACAGAAACCCCTGTGTTAGTCCTGTGTAATTTTTAGGAAAATTAAAGAAATATATTAAAGAAACAAGGCATGTATGAACAATATGGAATAATGGACTGCTTTTCCTTACATCCCATAGGGTACATCAAGAGAAGCACAAACCCCACCGTGCCAACAGCATTGCCAGGCCAACCTGTTGCTAAGGTCTCAAACAGTGTACAGTGTACCCTGTAGTTACGGGATTCACTGCAGTGAATAAAAGGGAAAGCTGTCAACATTACCTGGCTTCTATCGGCAAGACGGAGCACTGGGGGTGGCCAGTATGTGGGGGAACAGAAGAATGAGGGATAAGTGATGTCAAATAATGTCCTGTTTGTCATACCATGTGTAGAGAGATCCACTGGTGTTAAATCAAGGTAAAAAAGGACTGCACAATAAAGGTGTCTCTTCTCCCTACACGAGGCTCAAAACACTACCTAACATTCCACAACACACTAATCCAAATAAACGGTTCTATTTTTTTTGAGTTGTCAGGTGTGAAACACTGTTCCGGGCTTTGTGATCTAAACTGGCAGAGATGCACTCAGAAGGAATGTGTCTGTATTTGTGTTACACGGTGCCAAGGGGTGAGCGGACGGGGGTTGCGTTGTCAATAACATGTGGGACGTTTTGTCGGGAAAGAAACAAAGCACTCCATGACAGCATTAAAGGCACCTGCAGTGCCCCTGGAGAGCTTTAGTTTTCAGCGCACTAAACTCGGAATGATGGCTTTTCCCGTAGATGACTTATTACAGGAGCTCTGTGGTCACACTTGGGGACGGGGCGGGGGTGAGGCGGGGGGAGGCTTGCTGCTCTGCGGCGTCCCTGAAGTGCGTCTGCATTTGTTAAGTGCACTGGTCTGATTCGGTGTTAATTCAATTTGAGTGCCTTTAAAATTTGCAAGGACAGCTTGGGGGTGTGGCAGGAGAAGGATGCACCTGAGAGGGAGAGGAGAAGACCCCTGAAGATGAAGGTATGGGATAGTTCTGATGGGACAGGGCTGAGTGGAACTGCGATCTATGCCTGCAATGTTACGCGGCAGCAGTAAGCAATAAGAGTCACCAATGAAATTTTCATGAGGAAACCTTTTTAGACCCTATTGTGTTGTCTTGCCATTAACTCCAGGCCATTCTTGGGACCTCTGCGGTCCCGGTGACAATGGAAACTCACCCACCCCCTTTCACAGCCCCCCTTCTTTCCATTGCTCTCTGTGAGGAGGAAGTGAGGATGTTATGATTATTTTATACCTCAGAAGCGTCCCTGGCTTGGCGTCTAGGGCTCTGCCTTGTAGCCCTTCCTGCTTTGGGAAGAGCACGGTGCAGCACTTATGGGAGCAGCATTGTTTGGCTCAGGGGTGGAGCTCCTCCCCCCAAAGGAAGGACCGACCTTGTTGTTCACACTAGGTCAAAAAAAATAAAGTCAGTCTTAGGTAAGAGGCCAACAGTTTCTGTGTGGGTGGTGAACCAAGGACAAAACAATCAGCACAAGGTGTTGTGACGGAAGAGTGTAACGCGTACATCAATGAGCCGCACTGCAACAGGACAGTGAGAAGGTGTGCCTTGCTCAGACCCAGCATCGAGCTTCCTGGGAAGCAGCACACAGTTTCAAGACATTCAGTAGTTTTGGTTTATGGTGGTGCCTCGCTCTTAATTAGAACTGAGAATATACAGCTTTGTCATGTAACATTTTGTTTCCTGAAAAACCCTGTAATTTTACTACTGTTGCTGTTAATTGAAAAACTGCTGTTATTGATGACCAAAACAATTTTGTGATTTTTTTATTTCAAATTTGTAATATCAGATATGCTAAAATAGTAATTTATAAATTACATATAGTACTTTATGCAATCTCTTATAGCATTACAATGTCCTAATTCCAGTGAACTGCAGGTGGTCCCTGTCTGCTGAATGATGCCATTATCCTATATTTGATTTTTTCATAACTTGATTGGTAGGACTGCATTAATTTTCATCTGCAAATTCCAATTCATCACCAAGCTGAATATGTTCTTTATAACTATGAAAATGTTGACCATAAATGAAAAGTCACTGACACTGGTTGAGGTTTACTGCAGGATTGCTTGATGGTTCAGAGAAGGCCTGTTGGACTGTTGACAGTATTGATCTGTGATGCACTTTCTGTAGTTTGTGCAGATTTTCTCATTAAGAAATGCTGCTCACTGTCAGAAATTTGAATACTACGTCAATTTGCTCACTGAACTTTTGCCATATACATTAAGTCTGTATAAGTATTCCAGCTGCAATGTTTTGCTTTTTGATACTCAACCTTAATTGAGAGTCGGTCTCAGGAGATGAGCTCCAGAACTACTCCAAAGACTTAACTCAGAAAACTTTATATACCAAATCGTTAACCACCGTGCCACCTACTGTTCATATACAGCTACTGCAGCCTTAAAAATATAACTGAGTGAGTCAGAGAGAAAGGACAGGTCTTCAGTTACCTACTTGAACTTCAGACATAGTCCTCCGGGAGGAAAAGCGTCTGCAGTGTCCAGATGCCCCTGACATCTGAGTGTCTAATTAGGTAAGAAGGTGCACTGTGACCTTTGTGTGGAGTGATTGACACAGACAGGCAGTTACAATCCCTAACCTTCAGAAATGTCAGGAAGCACCTTCATTCTATCGTTGGCTGCAGCTGAATATGAGACAGTGACCACCGCTGAATATTTACCATTCATTTTTGTGCAATTATTTGTGCCCAGTAAAAAAAAAAAAAAAAACTTCCTTGGTGGCAACAAATAATACCAAGCATATAATCTCAGTGCGATGTCTTGGGCCAAAAGTACCAAAAGTAGTCCACTGCCTTGCCTACTATGGGTGTATGATAAGAAGACAGACCCTATGATCAACTTCCAACCTGCAGGACTACATAGATCACACTATGGACATTTCAAACTGGCTGATTCACCTTACACACACTTGTTAGAGGGAACAGAAGCTCCCAGAGTTAATATATAAACATGCTACAGGGGCAACCTGAACTGGAACTCGCAACCTTGTAGCCCACAGAGAGTTACCATACAAGACAATTAGCCTGCTTACCCAAATACCCAAGTCCCTTGCTTGGGGGACTAATCGTACTCTTGTCCTGACTACCACGGGATTCTCACTGTAGCGCAGTCACACTCTGTTACACCCTTCCCCTCTAAATACCCACAGAAACTCCAGCCCAGCTGGCTGGTAGCAGCCGGTATTTATCCAGGTCACAGCACCAATGTTATGGGGGTAAAGTGGGCTCAAACCTGTGACATTGGAGCCCACACAGAGTTACCAGACAAGACAATTAGCCCTTTAAGCCAGAGACGTGAGTCCTTTGCTTGGGGGACTAATTGCACTCGTCATGACTACAGGGGTGCATTGCTGCACTTTCACATTCCGATATAAATGCAAAAACTGTACACCCTAAGTGTCCAATATCTACTTTTGTTTGCTTGCTTGTTCCAGCGTAAAAACCTGGAAAACTCAATGAGGCAGATTAAAGACTTTTCTCGCTTTCTCCACTTTAACTGGTCTGCTCCCAGAGGGCTGCAGACAGAGATCTCGCCCGCCGTCAGCGTGATTAGGCGTGGCTGCAGAGGCTAAGGCTGCTCTCCGGTCTTCGCCCGCTTCTAATTTTATGTGAGTACCTGAAAGGGTACGTTCGCGTTATTCGAGTTTTTATGTAGAAAAAGTTCAAAGGATCCGTCTACTCTTTGCCCATCATCGATGACAGATATTGCACCTGGGGAGAAGCGATACCGCTGCTTTATTTATTTATGTATTTATTTATTTGTTTTCCATCTTAAGAGAATACATGCGATGTGCCGCTTTTTAAAATGCAGTCAGTTTTTATTGAGAAAGACGCATGTGACGCGTGCCGCTAATGTATTAATTTAATCCTCCTGTTCTGCGTCTTTTATCCCCGGTAGATTGGCGGTAGTCAGTTTGTTCCCATCTCCCTATTCTCACCTAGGGGAGGGCAGAGCTAATCAGGGCTGGCGTGGCGCACCGAGACGGCGTGCAGATTTATTACCTCCGAGGTTCCCAGTTGAGCATCCTTTACTGCAAAAACAAGCATAGCAGATAAAATAAAATACATTAACACGTGAAATGGCACCTGCTAAGACGGAGATAGAGCTCCTGATTCAGGAATGTGTCAAAACCACCAAACTGAACACGCGACAAATTTTCAGGACAATATTTGGAAAGTAAGTTTGGATATATACCTAATTCTGATATATGCTTTTTAAAATCATATCAATATTAGAACAAAAAATATGTCAAGTAATTTTTTTTTTTTTCTGAATATTACATATATCAATAACAAAAGACTATTAATGTACATGATAAGAAATACCCATCAACTGTACAGTATCATTATGTATGTTGGACTGTTCAATTAGTTATGAATCACTGTATTTTGAAGCAACTTTTCAGGTTACACATTGATCTTCCTAAATGTCTGCTATGATGGTTTTGACCTTTAAGGTGCCAGTTGAATGATCTTTCACCTATGGAACAATGTGATGCTTTGATCATGTCATCTTCAATAGTTTAATTGGCCATAAATATTGATTTAATTTTGCCACTGAATCCTGCCACCTCACATTTTGTATTGGCCGCAATTCTTTGTGTGCCTGTAAGTGGCAGCTTGCAGCATGTTGATGAGGAATTCGACGTGTAAATCGTATTTTCCAAACCTGTCAGAACTTCAGCAAAAACTCTAGCTTTAGGTTTTTTGCTATTTAATTCTCAGATAAAATGTTATTTCGTCCCGCTTGAGTAATTGATACAAAGCTCAATAATGTTTGTTTTTTTCTTTTAATAAAAAGCTTTTCACTTTACGTATTCAGAATGTCAGCAAGCCTTTCTAAATGATAGAATTTGAACTAATAAAGTATTTTTAATCAGAGACAATGAGATTCTACTGAAAATGCTTACAATCTTGTTTTGGTAGATGGGGCTAGAATTATGAAGTTAACAAAGTAAGATGGTTATAACAGCCAAAAATTTTAAGAAACGGTATTGTATAAGCAATTTTATACATTGTCTCTGGGTACCTATTTGTGACAAGATCCCACTTTTATTCACTTATTTTATAATTTTCTGAAGGGCTGAAGTAATTTTATTGTAGCCCTAAGAGGAAAACATGGCGAGATCACACGATGAGGTCATGAGTCCTCTGCTTACTGTCCAGGGACGCAGAGGTCACAGCCTCAAGCCCCATATGAGATCGAGCAACGCACCTTCCGTTACACAGTGCATTGATCTCCCTGCGGCTCCCTGGCGTGCATTCTCTGCATGGCCTACATCAGAGGGCGCAGAGGTGGGATGTGGACATGATTGCACAAAGACCTCTGAGCATGGGTGTCTGCACCACTCTACAAGGAATCCATGTTCACAGCTGATATCTGTCCAGTGATGTGTGGATTTGTCCTTTTCATGTCTGGGACGTTTGCAAGACTGAGCGAGATGTGGAGAAACAGGGGAGCCGTCATGAATTATTCGCCAAGCTTGTTATATAAGCACGTACTCTTGTGAAGCGGTAACCTGTTGAGTTATGTCTGCAGAATTGGTAGTGCCAGATGGTCTAATACAAAGGTTCCTAGTAAGTCATGTAAGCGGCCATGCTTGTTAGTGCAGGAAAATGTGCTGTGACTTCCACAGCCTGAGTAAACACGACGTCAGTGTGAACATGCTGAAGCGAGCATCTTGTAAACCAGCTTGGCATCAGGACTTTGTTTTTGGCTCCAAGCAGACTGCGGCCCTGTGGCACCCGGCCCAACGTCCCACTTCAGTCATGTCCACTAAAAGGGCTTTGACAGTTGAACAACCTCAGCCATTACGAACCGTTTCCGGATCCTCCCCTACAACAGTCCTGGTAGTCGCAGTCTGATTACTTCTATTTCTGCTAGGCCGACGTGGGAACAGTCATCTGTTACGGTGGAATGTAAGGCACAGTCGGGACCTCATTCTGGCTTCCACTATGTTGGGAGAAAAGCATTGCACTTTTTAGATTTTAGATGGCGGTGGCCCGACAGATACTGCCAAAGAGGTGACAGGACGCCGCGAACGTCTTTAGTACCATGTCATACAGCGCATTAAAAGCTTGGGGTGCAAGACTGGAGAATGGGGAAACGCTGAACGGTCAGCGGAATTTTGGTTGGCGCTGTGTGTCAGTTTGTGTGGAGCTGATTGTGTCAGTTTGTGTGGAGCTGATTGTGTCAGTTTGTGTGGAGCTGATTGTGT
>JABJVR010000068.1:475999-489592 GCA_025773905.1 Chitala chitala
TGTGGAGCTGATTGTGTCAGTTTGTGTGGAGCTGATTGTGTCAGTTTGTGTGGAGCTGATTGTGTCAGTTTGTGTGGCGCTGATTGTGTAAGTTTCTACACAGAAAAACATGGCTGCATTCTGAACAGAGAAATACAAATGCCCTCAGACTCGAAAGGAAAATAGAAGTTGTGACAAGCTGCATTATTTTGACACAAATAGTAAAAAAATGTAACATAACAAGTCACGACATACGAGCTGAAAAGCAGGCCCAGCTGTTAAGCACTGTTCTAATGGGAGGTGGGTTTTCGCTGGAGTAGTGAGCCAGACAATGTGAAATTCACTTACAACACTCGTTGTATTAACATAAATATGGACAGGTCAGTGGACAAATATCAGGTCAATGTGTCTGATCAGGTCCCCAGTTGGATTTGGGGTGGGGGGAGCCACTGTACCTCTGACGTGGAAGTCGGAAATCCTGCTTGTCCAAGGAGTGCAGGCAGAGAAGAGTGGGGTTGGAGTGCTGAGATTGTTAAAGATAAGGTAGAGGAAAAAACAATGGACAAATTGGAACCTAATAAGTAAGCATGTGTGCCAAGGGGCTGACAGACTGGCATAATCTCTTCAGACATTTTAATGAGGCTGTTATGCCATAAAAATGAAAGCCGGGATCCCTTATAAAAATAACACTGAACACGTCTTTTTCTTTGTATTACAGAGAATATTAGCACTTGTTGAAAGGGTTAGCCAAAATGCCACTTTTTTTTGCAACAGCAGAACTAAAAAGAGCTTAGCTATCTCAGGGAGAATGCAGGCACACACAGCATACCTGCGATGTCTGATTTGCTGTAATTGAAACGAGGTGAGATGAGTTTGTGCCAACATGTGTCCTTGCCATTTAAGGCAAAACTTGAGCTTTCATTCTGGCTAATGGATCCAAGTTGAGAACCTGGGCCGATGACTCAACACGCCAGGCCCAGATGTGCCTGAGGACAGTGTCCTCAGTCCTTGCAGCTGCAAACTCCTGGCTTCTTTGTTTCATTTTTCCCTACCTATAACATAAAACAGTAAGGGTGAGCATAACTGCAGTTAAAAAGGAGGGGGGGATATTGCCTTGGCATCCTTTGGTCATTATCGTAAGTTTACTGCCATTCATACAGTGATTTTATTTCCTTTATATGGGAAAGACTTGGTTTAGAATTCAACATCATTTGTTTTCCTGCTTGTTTAAAACCAAAATGCTCGTGCATCAGTGGAGAAGGGAAGAACAGCATTGTGGACCTTTGATGACTTTCATCAAAGGTCCACAATGATGTTCGTACTCATCAAGGCGCCAGGTCCTCATTTAGTTTGCCAGGGCTTTGGTGCATTTTTTCAACAGAAACATGCCAAACTTCAAAATCCTCTGGACACTGGCATTACCCTGTACAGAGACAGAATTTACTTCATAAACAAAACAGCCAAGCATGTGTTAAATATTTTTCCCCAGCAGAATATAATTACGGTAAACAAGTCCCTCTGATGTGCACACCTAAGGAAGGTATCCGTCGAATAGCATTTTCAGTTGTTGTTCTGCTATTGCTTTATGACCTTTGATATCACATTGTCAATGACTAGTTTTCCTTGATATAATGTTCAATTCAATGTATTTGAATTTTTATATGATTTTTCATTACTGTTTATCAGTTCTTGGCTTTTAATGCTCACATTTCTATATCTAAACCAAAATAAAAAATTTATCCAAAACTTGTCAAGAAAAAAATAAATAAAGTCACCAAGTAGATATGATGCATTTAGCACCAGCGTGACATCAGCTGTTTCTGGCTGATTTCCTGTATTGTGTTCCCTCTGTTTGCTGTACAAATGTACATGTAATGTAAAGGGAACAAAAACCAAGCTCCACACAGCTGAAGTCACGGTCAGTTATTCTTCTTTTCCGTCAGTGACTACGGCAGCTTTTCATTCCCTTATTTAATCTAAACTGGGTTACACACTCGTTGTATTAACATAAATTTTAAACATACATTGAATGCACATTACTGTGTGTAATGTTTTGTTTCGAACACAGGGGTGCCGTACAAAGCTAGGACGATTCCGAGGGCCTGTGACTGACAGGGGTACTCAAAACTTAGAGATCATAATGTTTTAACATAACATGTAACATAATGTCCTCCATGGGGCCCAAAAGCAGCCCTGTCTGAAAGACAAAGAAAAGTGTCCAATAAATGACCAATGACCTAATTAAATGTTTTGTAATTACTTTGTCTTCAATCTATTATATACCATATTAAAATCACAGACTGGCAAATATACTGGTATTTTACAGTATTAGCATTAGTAATATTTGGAAGAACTGGTCTAATGTTTTTGGATAAACTACGGTTGCATTAGTTTTCTAAATGGAAAAAATGGAAATAGTTTTTTAATTCCATTTTTTAATCACAGGCATTTCCAGGTGTAATTAATAACGTAAATGGGAATTAAAACCAACTGCGTGTGTGGTATATAAATATGTCAAGCCCACTTTTATCTACACAATGCTACACTTTACAATATGCGTACACATTTGCAACAGGGTGAGGACAGGAATAATTTTAATTTCACTTTATCTAGTATCCACTGGAAGCCTCTATTATGAAATATTTTTCTTTCAAATCTATTACACATTTATGCTTTCAATAGTGTATTCAAGGTTTTGAGCCTTTGGCCTGTTTGTCATATGTTTTCAGAAATCCCCTAATTGTACCCTTAACAGCATGTCCTCGGTAGATCTGGAAATGGTGGTTTCAGGGCAAAATCTGTAGACTACATTTGTTGACAGTCGTGTATGAACTCTTTTGAAGGAATCTAGTATATCTGAAAAACTTTGTGGTTCTGCTGCACTGAATTGAGTGTCGTTCCAAAACTATCTGTTTTGCATTATTTCATGAACAAGCGCACAGCCCACTTAAGGTTCACAGGAAGCCAGAGAAATACAGAATAGAAAAACATTCTTCTGTTGCACTGGCCCGTATTAATTAGGCTGTTCTACCACATTTGCACAGATGTAACTGTAATCACACAACTAAACAATGGAAGCATTGCAACATGATTGGTGTGATGTGTTTATTACTTTACCTTCAGGTACCAAGTCATGATTATTATAACAGAAGGTTCAAGCACTCAAGGTACTTCAGGAAGTACAATTCAAAGGAATTTTGGACAGATACCGGCTTGGATGAGTGTTGTGACCACAGCAGGCCTAATTTGCCGATGCACATAAGGCGTACATTCATAAACACGTCTGAGTTGTGCTGGCTGATGCACACTGTTATTAATAAAAATTTCACGTTTACCACGCTTGTTTCCGAAGATTTCTCGTCTATCTAACGCAGCTGTCCTCGCACCTTTCGTCTGCATTGAACTACGTTTAATGTCCTGTTCTAGAACGCTCCACCAGAGGGAGCCCCAGCTCAGACGCAGTGCACGCAGCTGCGTTTCTGTACGTAACTTAAGACGGCGTCTTGGCAGGGGAACGAATTCACAGGTAGACTCAGACAGATCTCAATAGGACCATCCCAAGAGACAACCTCCAGTTCTGTATCAGAGCGTTAATTACGTCTGAGTGAATTCCAGAGGAAAGAAATAGGAGGTAAAAAGAAGTATTTGAGGAAGAGAAAGCATTGCTGTGATGAGGCTTTTATCCAGGACAATAAAAGCTATTCTTAAAAAAAGTATGCCATCCCCCGTGGAGTTAGGTGAGGAGATATTTCTGCATCTGGCTCGGAGTTCCACTGAGCTTTTACATAATCAAATCAATATTGCTATGATACAGCCTCTGGCGACTGCTGTTCCTCGCAAGTTTGCTTGCGATGTTTGGCAGCTCATGAGATGAAAAAAAAAAAAACTTAGTTAAAAAAATTCTCTGAGCTATCGATTCTCTTAAACCCCTCCCCCACCCCCTTCATATAGTTCTCTCCTTGTCCGCCTCTTTGTTGTGCGCTCCGCTTTTCCTTAAATATTTCAGCAAAGGAGGCAGATAAATGAGATTACGGAAGTACTACCGATATCACTGTCCACTACAACGGCTGCCGGGCTGTTTGAACATGTCCGAGAAAACGCAGGGGTGCAGACAGAGGCAAGGAGATTGACATGTGACAGCCGGACACACTAGAGCGGTGTGAAAAAAGGATGGTACTCAGATGGTGTGACGTCATCAAGAACTTGAACTCGTAATGTAACTTGAAATCATAATGTCATATATTCTTTCAATATTATTAAAATAATTCAAAAATTAGTTTAACAAATTACTTTTTTAAGTACAAAATAGAGATTGCTGTACAAATCATACAGCCTCCTTCATTGTTACCTGAACGTCGGCATTTCAAAAAATATCAATATGAAAAACAGATTACAGGTGAATACTATATAGTTTTGTGGTAAATGTATTTCAGCATATAGTGCTTAAGAATTATAAAGTAAATTATACTTGGAGCGCTCTTTGCTGTTTTTATATGTGACTATCTAACCTGCTTACTATAAAACTATTTTTTAAGACATAAAGGAAGTTGTTACAAATGAATTATTTCAAAATGATGTAATTATGAAGTCTTGTAATATATATTTTTTTTAAGTTAGCTGACTTAAAACTAATTACCTAAATTACTTTGAAAGCATTCAAGAGTGTTTGCTCCTCAGTTTCTGAAGATTCTCGGTGTTATGTCCATAGTGGAAGTGAACCTCATAACTGTGTGTTATGTAAAAACGAGGAATAAAACGTAACAAATAACCCGTGCTGACCTGTAACGAACTACTGGAGTGGAAAGTGAAAAGAAACGTATACTAGAAGTGTAGGCATAAAGACGTGGATTGAACCCTGCACGACTTAGATTGTCCTCTGGGTACAGTTACACAGCCTGCTTTTGACTTCACTCATGTTTGGGCTCCTTATTGTTGGAGCACTTTTAGTTTTGCTCTGTTTCTTCCCATAACACGGAGCTGATGTCAGCCGAGGTGTTAGTCCTTTCCCACACTGACATGCTGTGCTGCACTTTGACCAAATTTCAGTTTGTACAATTTTCTGAGTCACAGGACGCAACACTGAAGCCCCCCCCCCCCTCGCTCTCTCGCTGTCTCTCTCACACACACACATACACACACACACACACACACACACACATATGCACATAATTTTCAACATTTATGCAGAACGCAGCACAAAAACACTTTTCCTAGAGGTTACTGGCATTGCCGTAATTGTCCGTTCCTTAGGAACATGTGTATTCACGTGTGTGCGTTTGCATGTATGTGATATATGGGTGCATGTGTAATTTTGTGTGCATATGTTTTTGGGCATGTGTGTGTCTGTGTGCATGTATGTTTTTAGGAGTGTGTGTGTATGTGTGTGTGCACGTTGTGTGCTATGGCAGGGAGGGGAGGGCATACCTATCATTTATCATGAACACATGAACAGGTGTTGTGCAGGTTGAAAAAGAAGCATGCAGACCCAAGTTGTGACTAGGAACACCAAGGGGACTTGTGCAGGCTGGAGCTCGAATCTAGCTGAACAGGAGGAGAATCCTGCAGGGTCTGCTGAGTGGTATTTTAAAAAAGTGCACACAGTGCCACTTTGTCACCGAGGCCAGCTCTCTCTGATGGTTCCCTTTCTCTGAAGTGCCCATCAGCAGCGCAAAAGACCCAGGAGACGAGGACCTGGCCGGGGCAGTGGGGGGGGGGGGTGATGACGTGGGGAAGATATATGGTGCGTATCGCATCGCATTGATTCGGTCCATTTGGTGGACTGAACATGAACCCAATAATCAGATCTTGCTTAAGCACGCGCTTCCGCGGTAATTGACTCTCATGTATTGATTAAGACGTTGACGTGTCCCAGCCCTGGACCGGCCCTAATGCAGCCGGAGAAGGGGGGGGGACCCTCCTGGCCTGCGCTCTCGGGGCCATGGCCGTCGCTGCCTTCAATCTAATGGATAAAGCTGTCACCCCGCCCACCCCCGGGGGAACTGTGGGGCGAAATTAGCCTGTCGATAATCCGTGCATGAGAAGCAGCGAGCGAGGATGGCAGGAGCCGCAAAGGGCAACAGGAGGAGCGACGGCCGACACCAGGCCCTGGAAACAGGCACTTCACAAACAGGAGCTGTGAAACTGTCCAGCGTTATACGCCACATGAGCAACATTTTGTAACTATGATGGACATCTGTCCAGCCAGAAGCAATGCCACCAACTTGCTTACTGGACTTGTGATGCTGATACCCTCAAAGAGTAACCTTTCTCAGGAGAGCAACGAGTTTCGTTTTAGCTCCCATATAAAAAACAGCCTCTCTGCGATGCAGCAACCACGACATGGTGTGTTATGTCTCAGGTTCAGAACAGCTGCATTTACATTATTTGTGTAAAAACTAGACAGAACACATTGAAGCGGATGTGAGAAATTACAATTTGGAAGGAACTAGAAGACGGGAGGACACTGACAGAGACACAGATGGACAGTGCTCCTTTTTACACTCTGAGGTGCCCACGTGTGTATGTCGGCTGAGGCTGGCTGTCATTCGCAGAGCTCTGGGCTTGCAGCTGTCAAGAACACACTACAAGGCATAAAGTACAAATTCTAACAGCAATAACGATAAAAATCACCACAGCAATTGCTATAAAATTAACTTGTACAGTCAATACAGACGGTAAGTGTATTAACCACATGTAACTGACTCTAGAGCTGTTGGTTTATAGCCACACTGCCTGTCCTGTCATAAGTTTATAGACACAAACACATGGATATTTACTCTTTATTTTCTCTGGTTCAATGATCTTTAGTGTTATGTATTGAGTGTAATCACAGATACAAAACATCAATGCTTGTTGTTGTGGAATAAGCAAAGCTTCCATGACGGCTTCTAGTGTTTTCTCCCTGTATGCACACATTTTCCTCTTTGGCAGCTGGAGAACGCTGATCCTGAGTGTCTGGGCCATGTTGGTGTGCTGCACACAGGAGCTCCTGGATGCAGGCTGCCAGTATGGATCGTGGAGCTGGAAGCAGGGGTTCAGGAAACAGAAGTGGACAAACTCTACGCTCAGCCCCTTCTGTTTTCAATCCACCATGACTCTTGGGACCGAGAGGCCCTGCACAAAAGTCGGGCAGATGTGTGTGTGTGTGTGTGTGTGTGTGTGTGTGTGCGTGCACGTACGTGTGTGTATGCGTGCACGCATGCGTGCGCGTGTGTGTGTGCGTGCGTAGTTTTCCAAACGTGTCTTGCCTGCAGCAGTCTGAGAGCCATGCTGTCCATTGGCAGTGAGACTGAAGTAAGGCAAAAGATCCCCTTCCTTGCCCTATGATCCCCAGGGCTGGATCAGCTCCCTCCCCCTTCCATGGTTACCCACCACTTCTCTCAGACTCCTCCCTGGGTCCAGTCAGAGACTCTCTGCAGGGCTGTAAGTGCTTGCGGGATGTGATGTTCCAGGCCCCAACGGATTTGTCCGTGCCATTGGGCTCGCCTCTCCAGCAGTTTGGCTGCCAGGAAGTGCTGTCAGTGGTGCACTGTGATCCCTGTTAACACCCCCCCCCAACACACCATGGAAGACCTGATCTTGCCAACCTCCTCTCGGTCTCTTGGTTGATGCCTGCAGCATCTACTGCAGTGGTGACGGAGTGGGCTCCCACAACCTGACAGCACTCGTATAGGCAAAGCTAAGCTTGAGTGTGTGAGCAAAGTGAGACGAGCAATAGGGCTCTGGCTCCAAGACTAATAAACCACAACCGAGGACAAAAGTTTTAAAATCTTGGCTGCCACAGTCAACACCAGTGTGTTTCAGAAGCCCCCACCATCACCACCACCTCCAAACTTGTAAATAATTACTAAACTTCACTACAAAGCTTAGATTTTGTGTAAAATCTAAAATCCTCCTGAAATTTTTAAATGTAAGGGGTCAGCATAAACAAATGGCTTTTCAGTTTTGAACTGACTTAATCAATGATGGGTTATTGGCTTTGGTTGTACACCCTGTTTAATTTATGGAGATTAAAACTGAATGCCTAGTTTAAGACCTTTCTATATTTTGTGGGAATATTTTTAAAGCACGAAAGTTTGATTAGAACAAAAAAACAAATGCATTTTCCATACCCCACCTCCCCAACCCCCTTCAACTCAAATGGAAATTGTGAATTTAAATATTTTTTCAGTTGCACTGAGTCCTCAGTGTTGAAATAGCTTGTGGCTCTAAACATTAGAATTTTAGATTCTGAGCCAGGAGAGGCTGTGTCCTCAGTAATGTTCGAATCTCTAATTTGTACTTTTGCATAATTGGCCGCTGCCGTTTATTGACTGGACACTAACACTTTTCCACAAGTGACATTGTGTTCTCCGCACAGCTCCTAGTGCAAATATGCTATCATGCCCACAGAAGAATAGCACACAGCCTTCAGAATCGCCTGACCCATTCTCAGTGCAGACATGGAGCCGAATGTGTGAAAAGAGGAGTCAGGTGGTTTTCCTTCTGTTTACTTGTGTTCATTCAATATCCTGGAACATGAGGTCAATAAAAGCTTAACCACTTCTGTTTAAAAAAAATAATATAGCTTAAACATACAGCCCAGGCCCAATCTTAACTTAAAAAAAAACACATGGAAAGGGCTTTGTCCAAGCGTTTCAAATGAATGGTACATTTATGTTATCATTAACTGTTAACACTTACATGTACAGCACATATGTCTTATTGTAGTAACACATGCATCTTCTTTTTCTAAGGTTGTTGTCTCGGAAAAGATATCTTTAAAAACTTGCCCTTTATATTGTACTGAATGTCTTTCATTCTTTTGTGCTTCAGTATGTACATATTGTTTGTAAAATTCAAGTTAGGCAAAAGAACCTGGAGAGGCACCATGTGCTGGCACATGGCACATGTTGGTACATCCCTTGGCATCAGAGGCTTATGGAATGATGCTGTCGTGCAGAGAAACTCTCTAGTGTGTTCTGTTGGTTTGAATCAGGGAAACTACAGTATCTCAGTGGTTTTTACAAAAACAGCTTTGCAGATTTATTAGAACCTTTGAACAGCACCTGCGTATATCCAATAAACTTGCATATGATACGAGCAGAGAAAAATATAAACTGAATTAAATATACACTTTTGGAGCAGCGCTAAAGTCAAAATTCAATCATACGCTGTGCTACACTACCCTCAGAAGTCTCTTGAGCAGGCTAAGTGCTCCCCTTACACCTCACAGGCCATGCCTTGGACCACCGATCAGAACCTTGTGCACACAGGAGACCCCCCCTCTTTGTTGGCTTTTATTAAAATAACCTCTGGACACTGTCTAGTAAGACATTTTTACATTCCTTAGGCAAAGCTACTTTAACAAGAGCAATTTCAGCTGTGTATTTTGTTTAGACTAAGGATGACACTGACAGACGGTGGTGTTTTAAACAGTCAATAGTACAGAATCATGGTACTCAGTGTGAAGCTATTCTGCTTGGATATGAAATCTCACTGAGTTTCAGATCGCTACACTGTTATTTGCTTTCTAGTCTGTGTGTATCTGTTTTTATTCATTAGTGTAGACGATGGACGCATAAGTGAGGAAAATGGTCTGTAGCATAACTGATTTAAAATGAGGTAAAAAAAAGTCGCAATAACATAATTTAGATAATTTGTTTTACTCATTCACACTGTGTTTTATTTATTTATTTTATTTTTGGCAGGTATTTGTTTCAAGGTAAAATAAGGGGAATTATGTGTTCAGACCATATGGCCCTGATTAATAAGTTACTTTCTTTCTCATCTCCTTCGTAACAATTCTTAACTGTTCTGACGCTGGCTGTATTTTTTGGGGAAACGCTGTGACGGACTTGGGCAATTACATGTAATTGGGCTCTATTGGTTCCTTCAAGTCCAGTCCACACAAGACTCCCAAGTGGGAATGACTGGGCAGATTGTCAAGGTTATGGCGGTTCTGTAGCTTCTGGCACCATGGAGTGTTTCAAATCCCATTAACCAGTTCCCTTCCTTTTAACTGTTACCAATAGCATTGGTGAGGGGATGGATGAAATAGATGACAGGAGACCTTTGGTAACCTGACAGGACCTCATTCATTAAAATGTGTTTACTCACCAGGAGAAGTCTTACAGTCACAGAAGAAACACAAGGTGAGCCACTGTGCAGGTTTCCTGAGAGAAAAAAACACGTGACATGTTAGTGATGTTTCTGACCAGCAAAGAAGACCCAGTAAGTTCAGATGTGTTTCCTGTACACATCTGGTAATGCATCTACTTTTGCAACACTTCGTTGGTGTGCAGACCACACATTCACCTACTTCCATGTAGATAAAAGTATTCAACTATCATCGTAGCAGACAGAGGACATATACCCTAAACCCATGCAGTGAATGTTTTTTAATAACATTTTATTTTCTGTTAAAATTTGCCTCTTTTCCTATAAAACCTGTTGTACACGTCCTGTTATACATTCATTTTCTTGTGGTTTTGATCCATGTGTTTGTGTGAAAGTCCATACACTATAGGTAGCAGTGAGCTCTCACATCTGTAGAACTTTCTCACATCTGTAGAACTTTCTGTGGAATTTTTCTCCGCATATGAGTGGAGCTTGCATGTTCTCAACATGCTTGGGTTTCCTTTAATGCTCCTGTTCTCTTACAGTCCAATGACTTGCAGTTTAAAAGATCCTAAATTGCCCCTATAGTGTGTGTGCGTGTGCGTGTGCGTGCGCGTGTGCGTGTGTGTGTGCGTTACTCTTATATTTCACCCTCTCCATGGTGAATGGAGGAAGCTTTCCAGCCTAAGTGTCCTGGCATAGCCTCCACAGTTCCATGACTGTAGATACGTTGAGCAGCTGTAAGAAATGAATGATTGTGTATGGCAAAGATGCATGTAAGCAACTGGTTATACAGGTACAACCTACAGCATTCAGACAAAATGGCACATTTTGTGTGTTAAATGGATGGATTTCATCATGAAACTCTCAAAGACCTAAACTAATCTGAAATCACTGCACATCCGTCATCTGATGGGACTAAAATCTTCCACACGTACCACGTACCAATTTCTGTCTACCAATAGACTGTGTACTAATTTAGGCTCCCTTCAGCTCATATACTCGGCACTAATAAGCACGGTTTTTAACAAGGTTACTCATTCTGTCAGGCCATGCTGTGGGATTTAATTGGGACAGAGACTTCAACAAAGTGAAAATTAATAACTTTTGTCAAGCTTCTGGCGCATTGTCTTATTAAACCATGATGGTCAATTAGAGAACATTATGCAATAATGTCTACCAGCAGACGAGATGCAATTCAATTAGGACAACGAGGTACAGTCCAGAGTGGCCCTTTAATGATCCCCACCTAAACCAGAAATGAACACGGAGGTGTGCTGAATAGGTGGAAAAAAAAGGAAAAACCTGCTGGATTAAGGGAATCTGTCCCCTCAGGAGAAATTTCTTTGGGTCTTGGCTGCTTTGTCTTGGCACGCAGCAGCAAGGTGAGGGGCTGTCAATCAAACACAAGCGGGTCGCCTCTGTCGCGCCCACCAGCTCTCCTCACCGAGAGCCCCAGAGAAACCAAGGCCATTATACCATGATTTAAATCACAGAGACTAACTTCTAATGGCTGTGCTGTAACAGCACTCGCCTGGCCGCGATTTCTTTTGAGGCCTCACCCCTTTTTCCTATCCCATGTTGAAGATTAGTGGAGGGATCTGAGCCAGGCATTGAACACACCACTGACACACTCTGTTAGCACATTAGCTCAGTTCCACTTCTACTGATAGCGAGGCTCCTTAATGCTCTTCCATTTTCTAGAGGTTTATTGGGCTGAGCACAGTAAAGAGAAAGAGCTGTTAAAATCAGGTCTGCTGGAGCAGGGCTTAGTGTTTTTTTCACATATGCTAATGATTTAGAGTACCTTAGGGTGGCCTCAATGCGTGTAATTTAATTATCAGCTTGACTTTGTGTCAGTCCGTACAGGTTACAGAATGCAAAGTCACCACCAACCAGCAACAGTTACCTTTAGACCAGAGGGGAAACAGGCTTGCCTTTAATTTCTAACAATGTACACCCCCGCCCCCCAGTTCCCTACCCTTCACTAACCGTAGCTGTTAATCTCACCTTGCAACATTATTATAAGTGGATCTGCGAAACCAAAGCCAGTGAGTTCTGAACATGTTTTTGCTAAAGGTGAGCGAAGTTCACTCATGGTCAGGAAGAATAAAGTCTCTTCCTCTTCTCCTTCACCTCCTCCTTCTCCTCCTCTTCTCTTCCTTCTTCTCCTCCTCCTTCTTCACCTCCTTCTTCCATTCTACCAGCCACGGCTCTCATTCATTCTGTGGCAACAAAAGTGGGTTCACAGGATCAGCCACAGAATATTTACAGTATGTTTAGCACACTGAAAAAAGTTTGAAGCAGCCTGTTTTGTGCTTAAAATATCTAATTTCCAAATAATAAAAACCAGAAGATAATGGACAGAAAGGAACAGTGAAAAAATCACAGCTGGCTGTATTTTGTCTTCAGATCAACAACAAAAGGCTGTCTTTTGTTTTTTTATATACTCCAAAATTTCTATCAAAATAATCAACCTTTTTATTTTGTGATTACTATAATTTTGTCATCAGTTATCAAGAGACATGTGTAGACTTATTCTAATTACATGTTCTATTATTTTGTGAATAACAATATGTGTACATTTGTGTTCAGTTAATTACTTCAATGTCATCATTAAAGCTGGTATATAATCAGATGTTTAAATGTTCTTATCGTTCAGTTGTTTGGTAATGAACCTTAAAAACTGAATAATACAGTGTACATTATCTAGGATCTATGTTAATTACTTGAGTTTTGCATCTGGGTGGGTTAGCTTATATAACACAGTTACTTCATGTGCTATAGCATCAATGTAATTTTTCATCTAGCAAGTCCTTAAACATACAATATACTTTTTATGAAGTTTATATTTATTTCTTCATTACTGCCAAAATTAAATCTTTTAATTGCACCTGAACAGCTGACTTTTTTGCTATATTTCATTAAATGAATTTGAGATTAATCAGAGTATAGCTAATTTTCAGCCATATCACACACTGCAAACACACTATAGATATGCTGTAGACCATTTTAGCTCTCTGGCAACATTCTGAAATTTCTCTGATTTGAAATTCCTCCCACTCCTACCTTCTCTTCTCCTCATCTCTTCCAGGGAACTGTAACCTCCTTCTCGAGGGTACAGATGAGGTCATGCTGACAAAGAGGGGCCACAAGCACTGTGTAGAGTCTTTACCCACAATTCAGTTGGAGGCAAGGAAGGCCTCCTGGTTCCTGGGCACGCCCTGGAGTTGGTGATCTGCCCAGTGTTGCTGCAGCACACAGATTTATTGAAACTTCTTGCCCTGTCTAGGTGCCTCATTTATCAGGAGACCTAATTTACGCTGGCCCTTAAGACTAATTGCAAATTGGCAAAAAAAAAAAAAATGCTGATATTGTGGAACTGGGCCTTCGCCAGTGTCCCTGGCCGCACTTCCGCTAATGTGTTTCATCTGCAGATCGAGGAATGAGCTGAGGAGGAGGAGGCGTGGGGTGGTGTGGGTGGGGAGGGGGGGTGAGATGTGCTCCAGAACACAT
>JABJVR010000068.1:495203-533803 GCA_025773905.1 Chitala chitala
CTTCATTAAACAGTAACAGCTCACAGTTAGTGTCTTCATTAAACAGTAACAGCTCACAGTTACCGTGCCTTCATTAAGCAGTAACAGCTCACAGTTACTGTGCCTTCATTAAACAGTCACAGTTCACAGTTACTGTGCCTTCATTGAACAGTAACAGCTCAGTTACTGTGCCTTCATTAAACAGTCACAGTTCACAGTTACTGTGCCTTCATTGAACAGTAACAGCTCACAGTTACAGTATCTTCATTAAACAGTCACAGTTCACAGTTACTGTGCCTTCATTAAACAGTAACAGCTCACAGTTAGTGTCTTCATTAAACAATAATTCAAAGTTACAGTGTCTTCATTAAACAGTAACAGCTCAGTTACCGTGTCTTCTTTACCTCCTCTCCTCTAGCAGCTACTTTAGCAATTATCTGGCAAAAGGCTGCATAATACACCAAGAGGGTACAGCTCCTACCTCCAAAGTCAGCACCTAGAGTACAAACTAATTCTGGGGGGGGGCTTCAGCTGGCAGGAGAGAGTGGTGGTCTGAAATGGCCCCTGACCTGTACATGCTGAAATGAGAACTGACTGTTAACACAAGACCACTGAATACCACAGAGGACTGGTTGTGTCTGCTCTGCATTGCGGTTTTTTGCAATAATGTTTTTCTTTCAAACAAGACATGAAAGCTGTCCAACCAAACCGAATCCCAGTCCTCTGTAACAAGCGCCCTATGCGGTTTCATACTACACATGCGTATTATGTTGTATACGATTTATTTTTTTCGCCGGAAAATTGCACTGAAGAATTTGCAGGAAAACATTCCATTGATGTCCTTGTCAAAGCCTGCAACTCTGGCGTTGTTGGCTGAGTTGCATTTTGCAGCTGCTTCTCTGCAAAGCAAACACGGCCTACCGTGGCTGGGCTGCACTCTAAAACGCAGAGTGCAATGCTAGCATGTTCAATAGCCTGTCTATGGAGGTCTGTCCACTTCTCTGTCTTTATGTGATTAATCTATCTGGTTTAGCATGGGGGTGTTTTTTGGGTGGGTGGGTTCAGGGGGTTGGTTCAGCACAAAAAGTGTCTGTGTGTATAGATTTTATATATATATAAGTCCAAAAGCTGCACATCCTGGCACGAAGGCTATTACACTGATAGTTTCCTTCAGCCCAACTAGACTGTACATCAGGCCAACGTCTTAGCCACATCTCAAGCTAATTTACTGATCCTGAAGTGTTCCTTATCTCCAGCTTTAAAGGTTCTAAGGTTGATTAACAGCCTCCTGGACTGTTTATCAGTTTTTGACTCGGCAGAGAAAATATGTGCGATAAGTGTATAGACCATTAAACATCCTATTCCTCCTCATATTTGTTGGGACCATCTGCTTAACTGATCTCCTTTCACTTTAATTAAAAGGAATTCCTGTTTTGTTGGGGTCATTACCGACTGGCGAACTCCTACAAGGCGTTTGTGATGAGTTCAGCTCTCCCTCATTCCCAACATACCCTGGCATTTATACACCCCTACAGAGTGGGTTTAACCCCTTCATAACTGCCACCCCTCCACCCCATATGTTCAGCTCTACCATGTGTGGATGAAGTGCAGACATTCGCCAGGGGGAGTAAACCATACGGCGTGGCCATAATCAAAGCTTTTCGCGAGAACAATGCACACTGTCTATTGGGACGGCAGCAGTTCGCGGTGGCAAACGTCAGCTGGGTCGATACTGTTCCGTACAATTTTTCTCCCACTCTCCGTCTCGCCTTTTTAATTTAGTGTTCTCAAACCGTGGATAGAGTGAGTCTGCTGTGTTTGCAGCTCACCCCCCCACCCCCCCACAAATGTCCTCCATCACTGTCCATTGATGGGCTCTTTGTGCCGCTCAGACAAGAGCTGCAAACCTCCACACTTCTGCACAAGACTGATGGCTCATCAATAGCATTAGCCAGCACTACAGTCCTCACCGGTGTAGAACAGGATCGATACAGCCTCTGGCAAAAAAAAAAAAAAAAAAAAAGAACTAATAAATAAATAAATGAAATAAAGCCTTATATGTTGACGAGCGTCATCCTCAGCAGGGCTCCCATTGCAAGAAATAAGATTTTATACTGCATTGGAGTCATGGGGTGTTTATTTCCTTGCATTCGCCTAGCATTGCGCTTAGCTAAGATCTACGTGCTTTTTCTTGTTTCTCCATATCCGTCCTGTTTGCTGCTGTTGTTGTTTTTTTTCGAAATAGGCACACTAAAGGCCAACTGGTGTGGAAGAGTCAGCTTGGGTTCGGCCCGTGCGAGCTCATGTATTCCCCACAGTGGGAATGGGTGTGACTTGACTTTGGCCGTGTCCTCTTCAATTACGGAACGCAATTAAAATCTATTAGTCCATAATGAGAAATAATTGGCCGTTTCGCAATGTATTGTACACTTAATTATTAGAGACGTCACCACGCATATGTGTGTGTGTGCATGTTATGTGTGCAGTAATATGGGAGGAATACTTAAAAGTGAAGCTGCAATATATAAAAAATATATTTAGAAATGTAAAACACAACAAACAAAACAATCAGAAAATGTAGCAATGTATTTAATGCCTTTGCTTAGGATTTACTGAATGATACTCAGGAAAAAAAAGTTTAATGTGCCTTAACTAAGAGTATAGTTTAAATACAATTGCTGAGTTTTATCCCACTAAAATGTTTGATGCAGTTTATAACAAAAATTTTCAACTGCAGCTTGGTCCTAATGTATCTTTGATCATGTGAGGAGTCCGGACTGAAAGTAGCACATTTTGTATGTTACACATTAGATGCCCTTTGTGACCAATATACAGAACTAATATTTTGTTGCTGATCTTTTTTTAATAATTTGAAGACCTTCACCCTTTACTCTGAAGATCCCATGAGATTCTTTCTATCCATCCATCCATTACATTGACGTCACTCTCTGAAAATTCTTAGCAACCTGCCCTCTGAATCATTTGTGTGATTAATTTTAAATACAGATGACAGAAAGGTAAAATGTTTGTAATCCTGTGTGTGTGTGTGTGTGTGTGTGTGTGTGTGTGTTTCAATGGCTGCTTTCCTCTTTCCTTGTCACTCTTGACAAACGGCTTCTTTAGGGCCCATTTGGGAGACGCTGCCTAATTACAGTAGCCGTGCTGAACAGGCACCTTTCTACCCAGTCCACTTGCGTACAGAGAATGCCCTCAGTCTTTGGCTCAGCCAGCCTCTACACCAATCCAAAAAGCAGTCAGGCAACTAAGGTCTCAGGGTAAAATGGAATACCATCTTTGATGAATGCCATAGCAGCACAGGAGGAACAGCTAAATTATGGAATTTATTACTATACATAGCTTTCCGTTTTGTTGTCACATTTTCTATTGTATTGACTGTAAGAAAATATTGTTAGCTACTTATTAAGCTCCCTATCAAACACCTGACAATTTTAAACACTCTACAAGACAAACAGCAATTTAACATTTAGCTGAAAGGTAATTAATATTTTTCTATAGATATAAGAGTCTCTGTAACACAGCTGCACAAAGGAAACGAGCACCTGCTAATCATAGAGGACGGGGCAGCTTCAGCCCATAGGGAAGTCTGACAGATACAACTGTCACCCTGCGGTACACATTTCCACCAGGGGCCAAAGGTGAAGCGGTGTGTTTGTCAGGCAGATCAATGCCTGCCCTCAGATGTCGGAACATCGCTCTGCAGGAGCATTTGCCTGAAGAGCCATCACTGCTGACCAGGACTGTGGGGAAATATTGTTAGCTACTCCAGATAATCAATAGCACCAGGTCTATTACTCTGGCACAGACGCATATTGACGATAATTGGATGAGCTGCCTCCTAGCAGCTAAGAGGAATCGCGTCTAATTCAAGGTCAATAGGCTGCAGCAGCTGTTTTCTCCTTTAGCAATTAGCTTCCTAAAGCTAACATGACACCATGAAGTCATTAATGTTCATCTGCAACTTTGAACAATGGCTTTCAAACTGTGAGGGACTACACACGTAAGGGCCCAAGCATAATCTGCATCAAAGCTCCCATTTATTATGGCATGGGAATCGCTGGCATGCTTCTTTTGAGACTTAGAATGAATATTTCCTCAATATAATAAAAACAGGCATACTCAAGGCTTGGCTCACACCTACTAGATTGTTGCATCTCATGATATGATGGATGTTTGATTTTTCATTCATCAGCACTGATTGGTCTTTTGGGATCAGTGCATCTTCACTTAAGGACTGATTTAGTTGTTCTCTATAAAACTTTGTAGTCCAGCTGTTGTAACCAGCTGTTGCAATTGTAAGATTACTAATTTTGTGATTGTTTCCCACCTCTCAACATTTATTTGATTATTAAAATTCTGTTGCAGAATCTTGAGTTTCAGCAGCAGAATTCTCACATTCACAGATGAATTTTTAGATTTTGCTTTTCAATGTGAGACTAGAATATTCTTATTTGATTGCATAATAGAAGGTGCAGCTAAAAATTATATAACTATTTAGCCACGTAACATTGAGATTTTAAGGAACATGTTCTGGAATATGAACCAGTTAATGTATATGAACCAGTAGCTGCTATTGTAAATAGTTGATGAAAATAAAATTATGTTTGATTTCTTGTAGTGGTATGAACGTTTAGTGACAGGTGTTGGAATGTGTATACCTTTCAAGCTGGAACTATAAAATTGTAAATGTTAGCAAAAAATTGATAAATTGGTAATGAAGCTGATAAACTACAGTGTGCCCAAACCCCATTCCCAGCTGTGATTCTGGTGAAAAAAGTAACCCAAAGCAGTTGTCGCCAGTGACTGATAAATCTTTAATATAAAAATTGTACAAGAATTCTGATACAAATTACAAGAGGTATTTGGACAAAATATGAATAAAATTCCATTTACATCCCAAAACCCTTATGCATTTTATGCAAAATAATAGACAGATATGATACATAAAATACAAGGAAAGCATATCAATTAAAAAGGAGACCAACATCCCCCTCAGTCAACTAATGGGGAAAAAATGGTTTGGGTCGCATACAGTATTCATGAAGCTACCAATGTCACCATTATAAAATGAAAGTGAAGCAAGCTTCCCCTGATGTAGGTGCACTTAGTGATGCAAATCTGCAGCTAAGCCAATGAGAGTGGTGTGTCCAGGGAACTAAAATGCCAGTGGCATCTTGAATGGAAAGGCGGGACCTGGTTAGGTGACACATTGACACATTAATGCGGGCATCCACCATAATACGCATGAAACAATTACACTAAGACTTCCACATGGAAAAATATATATATATTCACAAATATTTTCAAGCTTATTTCTTTTCTGTTGTAGGAAAAACAAAGAGCGGAAATATTTTGGTCAATATTGCATGAAAGGTTGTAAAGCATACTGCTGAGGTGAGTGCGAACAGCTACTGCAGCTTTAAGGAAAACCATCTCATGGCAACTCCGTCAGTTCTGTAACCCTGTGTCAGAAACACTTCATTTTATAGGACGTTCATTCAAAAACTGGTTGCCAGTTGATGTAAAAAAAAAAAAAAAAGAATTTATACAGGCTACCACTGATATTCAGAACAAAATCACAAAACATCCTTTTCTTGCCCATATATTTTGTCTTGTGATGGCTTGAGGAGAACAGTGCACATGCAGCTTTTGGGAAAAATGGCACCATTTAGTGCCCGGTCCACACGCTGGTTGGGGTGGGTAGAAGGGGACACGTGACCGCTATCGGTAATGTTTGTCTGTGAGCTGCCCCGCCCCTGCATGACTGCTCTCATTTGTGCACGTTGGGCTGACAGATCCCTCATCAAACTTTAATTCAACACTCAGGACTTTCCCAGCCTCTGGCTTTTAAAAGCTGGGCTTTTCACCTGTGTGCTGGGACAGAGCTGAGCCCCCCTCTGCCGGTCACCTCCCTGACAGAGAAAGTAGTTTAGTACTTTCCCAGGGACTGTAGAGTGAAATGTGAGTGATACCTTTTCAAAGCAACAGAAACCATGTCTAGAAAAGACAATATAAACAACATGGTGCTTTGCACTAGAACCTTACTAGCATGCCGTCATTTCCACCATCATATTGATGCCTCCTTGGAACCAACCCCCATCCTCGCTGCTTTGTTTCACCATTTCACCACAGATGTTTTAACGTAGCTCTCGCCGATGACTGCATTAATGGTCACAACTGCCGATGCACTTGGATTGAAAAATCCCTGTGCTACATGCACTTTCACTGACGCTTACAAAAAGACCGCACCACAGTCAGGTTTAGAGATGTGACTAGCAGAAAAGGCACATCTTACCAAACAAAGCAGCAAAAATATCATCACTTAAAACCACAATAATGTACAGTGCCTTGAACTTCTTTGTCATCAGCTGTTAGGTCTTTTAATGATGAATGTGTTTTTTTTTCCTTAAATATAATTTTATAATTAATGCCAAATATTTACATGTCCGACAGTCCGTTTCGGCACAGGATCCAAGGCTATTACACCTCGCTCTCCCTCACTCTCTGACCAACTGTAAAGGTTAACAAGTGGTCTTGATGATTCTATAGGGACTGGAGAGGGGACACTATAAGTGAGGGGCAGTGACAGGCAGGGGAGCTTTTCAGTAGTGCCCCCCCCTTCTCTGGTGTCTGGCTTTGGTATGTGACTGACAGGAGCCTCAGCGTGACTCTGGGGAGATCTCCACTCCATTTTCCACCTTCATTTTCTCTTCACTTGGGAGAAACAGGCAATTACACATCATTTTACATGTGGTGGCCGTCTGGTGAACTTAAGCGTGCACTATTAGTCTCTGTCCCTGTAGGAGCCATACAGTGAGTAGTAGGGGCTAAGATAAAGAGTGTGTGTGTGTGTGTGTCTGTGTGTGTGTGTGTGGGGGAGAGAGGGAGAGGGGGATGCTGCATGATAGAATATGAGAACATGCTTTGAGGTTTGCAAAGGAGACAGGAAGTGGGGGAGATGTTAGTGTCATATACCTGGCAACAAAATCCATATATCAGTGTGTCAGAAAGTGACATGTCACTTATTAGACAGATAAATGGTGAAGTGAAGGGGTTCCTTCAGGCTCAGTGTAAGAGTGCTTTTAATGAAGCTCACTGACACTGAGGATGCTTAGGCCTGACTCTGCCATATTTTCCCTTTCTGTAACTTAAAAGGATCAGGCATCTTTGAAGAGAAAAAAAACATCCAGTACTGACACAGAGAGAACGGTACACTTACCCTATAATGCATCACAGCGTTTATAGTTTTCATTATTCTGCTACCAATTTTCAAACTATAACTGTTTTCTTTGTCTTGTCCACTGACACACATTTCAGTTTAGCCATTTCAAACCGCAACTGTGCACACAGATCCAACAGTACAAAGAAATCGCCCAGGCATAAACACAACTGGTTATGTTACTTCTGTTAAACAAGCATGTTTGGGATACTGAGGTCTAGGCCAGTTAGAGTTTCAAACTCTTCTGTTTGGTTCTGCCTAATATAATTGAAATCTCCTTTGGACCTTATTTTGTGTACCTTAATTAACTTCTCACAAAAATCCAAGAGGTCAACAGAACTGTGTAGAAGTGAAAAACATGTTGAAATGAATGCTCTGTTAAACCTCTTTGTCCTTTTTACATACAGTGATGTTAGCGGTGGCAAGGCTAATACCATCTCGGTACCCTGGTGTTAGTGACAATGACGTTAGTACCCCCTCAACAAGCATGTCATCTGAGAGTCCAGTGGTAGTCAACCAAAGGCCCAATAATCCTGTTAATGGTACCACCATGAGCTAAGTGTAAGTGTGTGTTTGTCTTTAATGTGACATGTTGACATCATAGGTTGGGCCACTTTCCCCGGACTGAACCCAACGTCATATGGCATTTCTCGTCAGCCTTCAATCAACCATAGCAAAACAGACCTTGGATGCATCAAACATGCTCAAAGTACAATATGAAATTACTGTCAAGTACTGAACAAACCTCTGCAATAGGTTGGCGCCCTGTTCAGGGTGTCTGCTGCCTTGTACCCTAGGCTGCTTGGAACAGGCTCCAGACCACCCCGAATGAGATCAGAAGCTGGGTAATGGATGAACAGATACTGAACAAACCTGATCACATTGGGCCCTTAAAACCACAAATCTAGGAGGGCGTGCTGGGGGATGGACATCAATTTCACAATACTTAGAAGAGCAAAATTAAATAAATACACCTTTTCTCACTATCGTCCACCAAATGTATGTACCGTATGTTTAACAATGGATTTAGAATCAATCCAGTTTTGCAGTGTGCACATTTCGTGGTCCAGGTGACTTGGAAAACACCGCTAGAAAACCAGCCACAGGCTTGGAATGTAAGCACATCGTATTCATGTGTAAGACATTATCCTGGAAAACAGAGCGCAGTAACACCAGACTGGATTTTGGTCATGCTTCAAATCAATTCAACCCTCGTTCACTGTGATACTTGCGGCCTGCCTTCATCTGAACACTGTTTTGCATCAAAAATCTTAAGAAATGACTAATTGAACATTCAAAAACTGTATAACAACCCCAGTGAGGTCACAAACACTACATGCAGTTGAAAGATCTACACAACCTCTGAGCTAAATCTTTATATAGCCGTCTATCCAAACATTGGTAACTTCTTTACATGTAGAGACAACAGATGGAGAACAAAATATAGATCTTTATAATACTTCTGTTTTAAACTCAGTTTTGTTGTAGTTTATTTGTAAATGGATGGTTCTCTTAACTTAGAGCAGTCCAACTAAACATATATATATATATATATTTTAGGCTGGATATTAAATTGATATGCTGGCCAAGTATGGGTCTTCTGATACATTATGGTTTTTAACCAAACAGTTGTGCAAAACTGGCACATTTATAAAAAAAAAAATAGTACCCCCCCCACCCCCACTCCCACTCCTACCCAATCATGACGAACGACCACAACTATCATGTACTTCCTTTTAAGAGTATTACACATCCCCTTCAGAGAAATGCAGAGTGTTAGACAAAACTGGTATGTCGGAGTATATAAACATAGCAAACCTTTAAAAAGGGGTGGGTGGGGGAAACAGGGAACTGCGTCTGCGTGGGAAACCAAGGCATGCTGTCAGATTCTGTAACAATATATTTATCAATAAGGTAAAAACAAACTCCGCCCTCTAATGAGTTTTTGTTGCTTTCTGTTTAAAAAGTGTGTCAACTCTAGCATAAGAGAGTCGGACGTGCTGGACCTCTTCCTTGCCTACCAAAGAGCTGGCAGTACTGAAGTGTAACATAAAATGAAAAAGCAAATGACCATCAACACAACGATTTTACACAAAAAGCCTCTCTGGAAATAATTCACAAACAAAGGCATCATGCTTTGGGATGATGTTTGTTAGAGGGTTTCACAAACACATGAATGTACTCTTTTTCAATGTGATATTTTTTTTGCAGGCAACAGTCACAAACAATAGAGTCTGAATGGATTCTTTTGAGGTTGGGAGGTACAGTAAAATGAGGGGATGGGATTTGGGGGGGTCTGTCCAGTAGACAGAGACTGGGACTTCACTGGGCAATACTCTTCCTGTTCTTTTATAGAAGGCAACGTCCAAAATCTCAGGAGCCATCCTGCCCAGCTAGTCTGAGCGTGTGCATAAACTGGCGTCGCTTCTTTCGTCTGTACGCGTGTTGTCTGCTGTACTCATATATACAAAATCACAGATTTTAAAATGAAAAACATGATTTAAAAAAAATGCAACAAGATGAAAAAACTAAGGTTCTGAACGGGGGACAGACATCGATGTTGATTTGCGACGGTCTGATTCTGGGGCGGGCGAAGAACCGGTGTGGGCGGAGGACAAAGGGGGCAGGTGTGTGAGTGTGGGGCAGGGGGTGGGGGGGGTTGAGGAGGGAGGGGCTAGTCCACCATAGCCATGAAGGGCATGTTTTTGTGCAGGTTGGGGTTCTGGCTGTGCCGGTTGCGGCTGCGCACAGAGGAGAACATCATGTTGCATCCCGGCACCTTGCACCTGTGCATCTCCCGCAGGTGCACTGTCTTGTAGTGCACCCGCAGGGTCCCCTTGTTGCTGTACACTTTGTGGCAGATGCCACAAAGGATGCCCCCGCCACAGCCGCCCCCGTGCGCCGAAGGCGGTGTCGGCGAGGACCCGCCCCCTTCCTCCTCCGCCCCTTGCTCTCCGCCCCCCTCCCCATCGCTCACGCATTCCAGGTCGTCCAGCAGGATGCCCTCGTCGCTCCCCTCGTCCGACTCTCGCGACGACGAGTGCACGCTTCCGCTGGACTGCACACTGGAGGCGGTGCTCAGGTCCAGCACCCCATAGTCATCGGGAGTGCCTCGGCAGAACCCATTTCCGTGGGGATAGTCCACACCTGCAGGGGAGCCGGCATCTTCGCGGCCGAGCCCCCGGGGTCCGCCTCCGCCCCCCGTGACCTCCAGACCCAGATGATGGCCGCTGTAGATCTTAGCCAGGAACTCAGCTCGCACGTCATGGGCCAGAGGCGTGTGAGCATCCAGGACCATGTCGTCCAGCTCTTTGGTCAGCAGTTTTCGGTGCAGGTTGATGTTGGAGCTGTGCCTGACAAAAAGAGCAGGGATGGCTTAGCGTCAGCGGCCGTCGATACCCTCTTATCCTACCCTATGCTCATCCTCACGGTCATCCCGAAAACTTAGCAGCAGATTTTACTGCTGTGTCAGGGAAAACGTACTTAATTTCACAGGTCAGTCAAGAGACTGTTCATGCATGGTGTTGAAGAACAGGTAAGAATACAAAGGACCTGAAATACCGTGTGTTGATCTGAGAATGAGACACTGTTTTTCTGTCAAGACACTGAAAGCTGGAATAAAATTGTTAAAAGTGGTTCTGACGGCATGTGCTACGTTAAATTTCGTGTCTGTAAAATCGGTTTCTCTGCACATGCTTGCTGAGCACTGCTCCAGCTGGTCTGTGCAAACCGCTGAGTCACTCATCACCATGACATCATGCCTCCTGACTGAACCCTACTGCCTGACATTCATGAGGACTGCACATGGACACGTCTGTGAACATGCTCTTTACATTCTTGTTTAACTTGAACCAGCACAGGATGTCACCTGAATCTCCAAAGGTGCAGACAAATGACATTGTTGGCACAGGTGACCTGAACCCTGACTACTGCTATAGTGGAAATAAACCTGTGAAGGTGTTTGCAGGTCTCTACCCTGCTTCATTCCACTAAATGCTCAAACTGGCTTCATGGTTTAGACCACTCTAACTCCTTGAGGTCCCATCCTTTCACCTCTAACACCAACACCCTGGGTTCTCCTCCTTTTCCAGCACACACTCTACAGGTGCAGGTACACAGCAAAGGGAACGGGCTGTCTGGAAGGTGATACCAAATGCATGGGCTTCTAAGCATGCTTACTGCTAACACTGCAAGACCAGTGTCATGCCCCTCGCAATTATGCCTGTCAGCAAGTCTGGGACACCCTGCACAAATCCAACTGACCATGACTCACTTAAATACCCTACTATATTGAACGTGAGTTTGTCAATTGATTTCAGCCACAGTAATACAATAATCACAGGGAACTGGATACTGTATTAGCGTTGGCTCTGACAGTGTTATTGCATTGGCTTGTTACAGAAGGTCGCCCAATTCAGACACCTACAGCACCACTGGCTCGTCCGTCACTCACGCTCTTTCTGACGACTGCCCAAGCGGCGGTGTCGGACTCTTGATGTCAGGGAGAATTTGCAATTCAGATTTCACAGCATAAAATAAAAATCAAAGCTAGCCGTTACATCAACTTTGCGCACATCACAAATACAACAAAGTCATGCACAAAAAACATTGGAGGAAAGAAAGAAAAGAAAAAAAAACTCAGCGTGTTCTCATATGAACATGCTTGCTGCACGCATGCTCTGTCTGAAGCTGGAAAGACGATACGCTAAAACGGATTGTCGTCTTTCCCATCTTTTGAAACTTTGGAACGCTGTAATGTTGGAACACCGACACAAGACCCAAAGCATAAATAATACAACATACTGCGGTGCGGTAAACAACAGGTGAGACAAATATTCACGTGTGTAATCATAAATGGACAAAAAATAAGGCATCCACTGCAAAATGAACACTGTCTAGGCCATAGTATGAGCTGCAAGTGGAGCGAAAAACATAAATGGTGTCAGACATCCAGTGCTTTCGTGTGGGATCCATGCAAGAGTACTGTGATACTAGCAAGTCATCCTTCTCAAGACTCATAAATGGAGTTCACAATGTACAGTCGGGCTTACCAGCAGTGCCACGGTTGATGCAGTCAAAAAGGGTCCCTTTTCTTTAATTACTTAGTTCCCTATCCGACATTGTCCTGCAAGAGGTAAAAATACATTTGTTGAAGGGACCCTTTCTGTGAATAAAGTAAGCAGGGACTATCCAATGTGGCTAGCATCATCAGTGCTGGAAATCACGGCATGTTGGACCACGGTGGGCCCTGGCATTGTCAAGCATGCCTGGTAAACACTGCAGTTGTGCGAGATGAATACACCTTAAACGCTGAGTCAGGAAGCGTTCCTGGCTGTGGGAACACAACCCGAAGCTCAGCTGCTGCCACTTTTCACATACGGACCTCGGCTATGGTCGGTTCTGACTGAAGGAAAATCTGAGGTAGTGCGAGAGGCACGCTGTTTGGCGTAGTCAGCACGAAGCCATGTTTGCTGCTGGTACAGCGGTCTTATGGACGCAGTGTTGCCACATTCCCGCATTGTTCACTGAACTCTGACTTTACAGCCCCAAGGTCACGTAATGTAATTCTTACATAATCACAACGTTGCTCTTGGCATTTTACCTTACACATTAAAGCAATGTGTTACTACTTTTAAAAGGGAACACATTCCACTGCATGGCGTCAAACATTTATAACAGGTGTTTAGTGCTGACCTTGGATCAGAACCTTTTTGCTGTAGTCTCAAGATTACATTTACTTCTTATATTACAAGTGAAGAGTTGACCTCCCTGTTATTTAACTAGCAAAGTATAGCTTGAAATTAAATACAGATAAACAAATTAAGTACACATATATAACAAAACCCTCCAGCATTTAAAATGCATGTTAAATTTTGTAAAAAGGCAGGACATGTGCCGTTATTTATTCATTTTGTAATATGAGTAATTACTTTCAGAAATATAGCACAGTGCAGCAAATTCACAAAATATCTTTCTATATCATGTGACAACATTTATATTAATGACAATCACAGTGTTTTATTAATGACAGTGGCACTGCCTCAGTGTCTCTGTTGAGTAACAAATCCCACATGCTCAATTTTGTGATTACGGGTAGCCCCTTTTATTGTGCATTTATAAATTTGTTCTGCCTGTAGTCTGTCTTGCACACTGAGTGGATGGAAACCTCTTAAAATCAGCGACCTGGTGGCTCAATGGGTAGAACATCAGGCTGGATTGCAGAAGTTTCCCAGTTTGAATCCCAGCTCAGCCACCAGGTGTGTCCTGAAGCAAGACACCCACCGCTAGCTCAATGTAACCCATATGTAAAATGTAAGTTGCTTTGGATAAAAGCATCTGCCAAATGAATTAAATGAAAAATCAAAATGTAACACATGGGCAGGAGGACTCGAAATACGAGAAACATGGCCGATTGCATGACAAATACAACTGTGATGGAAGGGCCATGTTTGTTTCATTTAATCACCAGTTAATTTGGTGATTAAATTAAATTTAGTGCCAGTGGTCTAGAGACACTAGAAATCGTATCTCAATGAGGAAGGTTACTGTGCCTGGTCACAGGGGTCTCCTCATCACTCTGGAGGTCGACCTGCCCTCTTTATCACCTATTATTACCCGTGTGCAACGTGGCAGGCCCAGTGATGGTGATCTCAGGTCAAACATTCACAGCGGCTTGGTTTGGTGCTTTTCTGCTTACCTCACATGTCCCCCCCCACACACACCAGCACCTAAGTGGCCAGACATGGCAGACAAAGTGAACTGTGATTCCTCTGTGGTATAAGATTTGGCTTGGGGGGAGCATAGTAAAGCTACTTATGCGTTGTAAAAAGGCAAGAGATAGGTAGTACTTAACATGCATGTACTAGTCTTCTTAATCACCTGTACACAGTGTCAGTCCAACAGTTAGCTGTAGTGCAGTAACTCTAGTGTGCTGACTTGTGGCATAAGCAAGTGAGCTAGGCAAGGCCAAACAAGCTGCCAGTTTATTAATTTTTTCTTTGCTTAGTTCTCCCTGGACGCAGCTCTCCATGAAGCAGAAAGGGAGGTGGGTGGGAGGACCGGGCAGCCTTGCCTACTGCCCTCCAGCCTGCCCCTCTAATGCTGGTAGGCAAACTTTTCATGCTTCATAGCTTGCAGTCCTCCACTCAAACTATCAGGTTTTACACTTCTTCCACATGACTAAAAGACCACCCAAAACAGTCTGAGTTGTATTCGTCCAGTGAAATGGTATACGGCTTCTTTGGCAGAACACTTTACCTTAAAGGTAATGGTTTATAAGTCATCTCTAGAACTGAGCAAAGAATCCAACTGATTCACTAAATATGAATGGCACCAGACAAGTTAAATGACCAATAATATATAACTGAATTTTCATTGCATTTTGGCTGACATATTGCCTAAAGCACCTCATACATAAATATCGGCGAAAAGAAAAAAAAAATCAAAGACATGACAATTTATAAAAATTTTACAAGATACAAATTTATAAGAACAATTAGTTAATCATGTTACTTAAACAAACAATGGAAGTGTAAGTAGTGATGTTACCCTCAGCACAAGCCTGTTCAACAGAGACACCCCTGTCTACAGGTTCTCCACCAGCTTCAGACCTTCTGTGTAAACAAGAATCTGTGTGTTCGTTCTCTTCTTTGCCCTCAATATCCCAGCGGTCTGAGAGGATGTCGGGATCAGAAGAATCAAGTAAAATGAGTAGCTGCTCTGGCCAAGAGAGAAAGCCAACAAAAGAGCCACAGTGACTGTCTTTGGAAACACGATTCCGGCGCGTTAAAAACACCGGTCACTGGTGTTGTGTGTGTTTTTCCAGACACTGATCACATTACCACGCTGTCACTGGTGTCTGGCTCCACAGCAGAGGCATGGGTGCCTACTGAGACCCAACTCTGTGGAGAGAACCTTCGATGTGGCGTAAGAAGCAGCCCAAGTAATCCTACCGCTGCCAGGCAGCGGGCACTTCGTTGTAGGAAGCTGAGATGTTGCTGACGTGCCAATGGTCCGCGTTTCACGCTAACGCAACACGATAGGCACAACTCTCCCTGAAATGCAATCGTCTGCCCTGCAGTTGCAGTCTTGCAAGATAGCATTTCTACGGCATCCTTCTTTGGACGCATCGCTTTACATTAATGCAGACTAATTGTCTTCTGCCGAAGCAGCATGTTTCTCTTCCTGTTTAGGTAAATCAGGCACAGCGAGAACACCAGTTAGTGCTGCATACAAGAGGCCCATTAGGTGCACATTATGCATGCAGGATGTTGTAATAATTACTTAGGTCCTGACCTGCCTGTCTCATTTGTGCATGCTGCTTACCATTTATAACCATGGTTAAAATGCACATATAACGGATAGCACAACAGAGGCCAAAATAAATTAATCACAAGTAAATATTTCAAACCTCTGGTTATGTTAATGTAATAGGCTGGTTAACATTTCAGCTCACTGCAAGCCGCTTTAGCGAATAACCACAAAGGTATGGAAGAGTAAACAGAAAGCTTAAAGGTAAAGGTTAAGTATTACTAAAGAATGGCGGTTTCTGTGGGAATATATTTGAAGTTGCACTTCTCTGTGCGGCTTACAGTAGGCTAAGAGACTTCTGCATTCAAGCCTGATGCTCAGCCTATTGAGCCACCAGACCATACTCTCCAACTGAGATGTTAAAGCTGTCGAATGATGTGACAAGGACACAGCTATTACAGCCACCAGTGTCTAAGCTACAGTGACCAATATGAAGACACACAACCCAGAGCGTGTCGCAGTTCCGTGTGGCTAACAGCATGGGCAGATCTGCGTCTGTGAGCCACGTTTCCACAGTAGAAACATACACGCCTGTGTGTAATGTAGTACGCAAGAGTACGCTGTACAACTGCTCTTGACGGGACCTTGTCACCGTCCTCTGGGCGGAGCTACTAGGACCAGCGGCGGTTCATACCAATGCGTGGCATCTCCCTTCTGCTTAAGCAGCTGGCGCAGGTGAGGGAGACAGTCACACCTTCTCAGCCAAGTACAAATAAATTCACAAAATTCACAGCTCCACCCCCCACTACGCTACAGAGCCACCCCCATTGTCACCTGGGCCATGTTCACGGTGTTAATGAATAAATAAAGGTGGATAAATAAATGAGGAAACAGATGTCACTGAGAAAAAGGCCTACCTCTGGAACAGCGAAAGCATAAAACATTTATAAGCTTGTACACACACGCGCACGTGCACACACACACACACACACACACACACACACACACACACACACGACTAACAGTTTCTAGGTCTACTTCATTTCTATTTTCTGACCAGGGCTTGTTCAGATTTCATTTACTTTCAATGTTTAGCATTTCATAAAAAAATGCTAGACATTGAAACTAAATAGAATAAACATAGACGTTTCCACTATGTTTTTCATAAGGGTGGGGCAAGGGAACCTCAAAATGGACAATTTTAACTAGAACTACAAACTGTTTACTGAAATTTATATAACAGCTCAAATGCACTACTCATGAAAAAAGCATAATGCCTTAATTGCAAAAACATCTTTGTAAAACTTCAAAGGTGAGCTAAAACAGTAATTCTTGCTGCCAAAGTAATTACATTTCACTGTGTGTACACATGGAATCATCCATCCATCCATTCATTTGCTGCATCACGTCATCCAATTCAGGGTCGCAGGAGGCCTGGAGCCCATCCCAGGAAACTCAGCACAGGGAACACCCAGGGCGGGGCGCCAACCCATCACAGGGCACAAGCACACCCACACTACGGGCAATTTGGAAACACCAATCGGCATGTCTTTGGACAGTGGGAGAAAACCCACCAAGAACAGTGAGAACATGCAAACTCCACACACGCAGACCCGAGGTGAGAGCCCAGCAAAGCGACAGTGCGAACCACCATGCCACTGTGCTGTCTACATGGAATCAGCATATGTGAAACACTCAAAGTACAGCAGATACAAGGTCTTCAGCACTGGTGCATAAATTTCTCCATTAATGTAAGTGCTGACTCTGTGGATGTGTGGAAACTGGAGCTTCCCTAGTATTTCAGCCTTACACACGGGAGCTTCCCTAGTATTTCAGCCTTACACATGGGAGCTTCCCTAGTATTTCAGCCTTACACACTGGACCATCCCTAGTATTTCAACCTTACACACACACACACATATAAATATCCTATACAAACACCACACTGTATATTTAGCTTAAATGTGTAGTATCACCTGCCTTTCTACAGTGCTGTGCTGCTTTCCAGTTAAACATCTCACAAATTAGTTTGATCTGTTTTGTTGCTCTTGTATTATAAGCTCAGTCACTGCCATTGTGAGTTCAGCAGAAAAATCTCAACCAAAACTTTATTCATCCCCAATGGAGCATGGATAACCACAGATACACGTCAGTGTAAAATGGTACAAGTGCCAGGAAATTAACATATGGTATATTTTAGGCTATAGTTGGCACAGTATTATGTTGGAAATGAATGTGTGTCTTTAAAAACCAAGCATTTTTTTCATTAGCAGGCCTCAACAAGAATGCAACCTTAGCCAAGAAAATGATACCACCTGGCAGTTTACTGCTTAGACAAGATCCACTTTATGCACACAAAGACATTGTGAAAACTAAAGTGTTTTTCTCTGTAACTGTATTCTGTTCCCATTCGTGTTATAGTGACACATCCATTTCTGTTCTTCTGCAAACTTTCACTTACTATACGGAAAACATTTTTTTTTTCACTGCTAGTTTTCATCATAATTTTTTAAAAAATACTGATAATAACCATAATACACACACACACACACACACATACACATAAGCGCGCGCACACACGCATGCAAGCAGACTCTCTGTTTATCTAAGCAAATCTGTCACTTGTCAGTACAGGCATGCAACACATTATCGTTTTCATCTGTTTTCCCAACAGACTGGAATCAATGAGATTCCTCTTCAATGGAAGTGAATGAGATCAGACTTTGCCACAGGTCATCGCGACTGTGGGGGAGGGACGGCACACATGCTCTGCAGCTCTGCCAAAGTGACAGAATGACAAATGGCAATAAGGGTAGACAAATATATTATTCTGGCAAGATTAATGCTTGCTTTCTTTCAGATGTTTCGTGCTCTTTCCATGTGTGAGGAGTGTTACACAACTGTGAGGAGTGCTACAGTCCAGTGCAAGACACTGGCCAATTCCTGTTTCTCAAGAAAACTGTTCATCACTCTGTGCATATCTGAGAGCTATTTATAATTTAAATCAACACTAATGTTTCAGCGTAAAACATTAAATCTGAATAGCTGAATACTATCCTGAGCCTCTGCTCCTTCAATACTGTGGAATCAGAGAAAGAAATTCACACAACTGTCTGGACACTGGAAAACTTTAATGCCCCACGGCCTGTGAACCGCGGGAAGGGGTTCCGAACAGCACAATACAGAAAACCTGACATCCCAGCTAATAAATAGCATTTTGTTAAGGTGCTTTGCATCTGGTTAGCTAAGTGCTTACTTGTTAAAAAATGCAGTGGTTTGACAGATCTCTACCTCCGCTAACAATCACCTGTGTGTGACAGGTAAAAGCAGGCAGGTAAACACTGCATTATCACATAGGACGAGAATATAGATATCAGCTCCCCCCACTCTCCTCACCCGCACAACACAACACCTGACATCACGTTCAGCACATGTCAGTCACCTGAAACACGCTGTATTCATTTCTCACACTTTAATTAATGGCTTGTGAGTTCTTCTCGTCCTCACCTTAATGATTTTTTTATGAACGGTTACTGACTGATGCCTGACCTAACAACAGGCACACAACTGCCTGAAGCCTTCTGGGAACCTTTGGTTTCCGTAACACGACTGAAAAAAGCTGGAATTTAGCTCCTTTCTGCCAAAATATGGACAAGGTAGCTCATGTTTTAAGGAAGAACATAACATCCCTGCTAACACTATGTCAGCACAGGTCTATTTTAACAGTGCGAATTAACCATACTTTGAGTAAAAAGAAAACCACTTTCTTTGCAGCTCCATTCCGTAATTGAAATTACCATATTAACTGCTTTTAAACCTAACACGAAACAAGCTGTTTTTAGTTCATTCTTCAAAGAAAACAAAATTTTGGTGATACTACATTACATGAAAAAATTAAGAAGGAATTTCAAAGCATTACCTATAGTTTTACGTATTAGCTAAGGTTTCACAGAGTAAGCCAGAGCCCCAGAGAGTGATGTTCATGCCACAAGTCCGAGCAATTACTCTGAGCTACCTTGGCACCTCTTTGTAAAGGTAAATCTGTGATCAGAGACTTTATGGTGAGATAATGATTTATGCTGCTTCCTGTGCCAATCTACAATGCATCAAAGTACACGCGTTTCAGAAGTGTTTCTACAAACAACCGGATTAGAGAGCAAGTGTAACATTAGGGACAGATTGCTATACGGGGACATGAGAAATGACCAAAAACATTGCGAAAACCCACAAGAGTGTCCACATTCTCATCAGCACGCAGTGCACGATGTCATCCATAACTCCAGGTTAATTCTCAAGTGTGCTCTTTGAAGCTTTCACTGAGATCTCCCTTACACAAATCATATAACATTGTGTCAAAGTTGTAAGATAGTACAGTTGCACCTGCTTTAAAAGTTGATGTAGTGAAGAGGATGGATCTATATGAGGGGGAACAGCAGGAGAAAAGTGTAGGATACTGTGTGCATGTGTGTGTATGTGTGTGTGGTGGGGGGGTGGCTTACCTGTCTCGACTCCTTCGCGAGGGGAAGGCAGCGTTGCATCCAGCCACAGTGCACACATGCATCTCCTTCAGGTGCACATTCTTGTAATGGAGCTTGACGCTGTAGGAGCTCTTGAAGCTCTTCTTGCAGACATAGCAGATCTTGGGATCGGGGCTGGAGCACAGGTCGCTCTCGGGGGAGTGCGGCGGGAGCTTGGGCGGGCTGGTGCCGTAGCCCATGGAGACGAAGCTGTCGTGCAGGGCTGCCATGCTGGCGGCGGCTGCGGCGGCCATGGCCCCGCTCCCGTTGTAGAGTCCATACTGGCTCATGCAGAACATCTCGTACGTTGGGTCGCTCAGCTCCTCCTTAATCTTGATGACGGGCTGGTGAGGTGAACGGCTGTTATCTTCCATGTCCTTCCTTGCACGTTCTTCCTCGTCGTCTAACTCTTTCTCCTGAGTCAGCACGCCCTCTTGCCTCTGCTCTTCTGACTCCATGAGCTCATCTTGGTAGCACATTTTAGACTCGGAAGTCTCTGATTCGTTCTCAAAGTCCCTCTCGTGGTCCTGGTCCTCGGAGGTAAAGCTGTCCATACAGAGCAGCTCTCCAGTGGTACCACCTCCCCGGCACTCATCCTTCTCCTGCTGTAGCATGCTCCTCAGACCTAGGCCAGGGCTCAACTCACTGTGGGAGGGCGATTGGCGACAGCTGCCCTCGTTGTGGTGCCCAAGGTTGCCGTTACTGTTGTTGTTGTTGCAGTTACCATTGATGTTATTGTGAAGGTGCGGATGCCGTGGATGGCAGCCATCCTCCTCGTCATCATCATCTTTGTCGTCATACTCATCTGCCACAGCAATGATCTCCTTCTCAATTTTAACTGGCATGCTGGACTTGCGGGGCTTCTTCTTGGGCATTGGGTCAATGGCAAGATCCTGAGGTGCTAGGTTTGGCAGGTTGTGGCTACTGAGTCCTGCTTCTGGACCTAGGGCACCATGGGAATTGGCAGCCGACACCTGCTCTGTCTGCTGCTGCTCCATTAGGGAGGTGTTGTTGGAGGCAGTGGACAGTATGGGGCTGGTGGGAAGGGAGACAGATGGGCTAACAAGATCAGCAGGCGACAACAGTGTTCGGTAGAATGGTGGCACTGGCTGGACTGGCTGTACCGACTTCAGGGAAGGGAAAACCAGCGGGCTCTGCAGCATGGGGTCGAGGGGCGGGGTGCCAAAGCCTAAGGGTGGGCGCCCAGGGCTGGTGAGTGTGAACCCGCTCTTGGCAGTGGAAATGACAGGTGTGGCAGAGCCAGTGGTTGAGCGGATGAGGTCCTTGTCGCGGTTGTTCCTCAGCATCGGCATGTGCAGGCGAGGGTTTGGGTTTGCGCTGTGGCGGTTGCGGCTACGCAAAGAGCTGAAGACCATGTTGCAGCCCTCAATGGTGCAGCGGTGCTTAATCTTCAGATGCACTGCGTTGTAGTGGATCTTCAGCGTACCCTTGTCATAGAAGGTCTTGCCGCAGGAGTTGCAGCACACGCGGCCCTTGCGGGAGGCAGAGCCCATGCGCCGCATGCGATGCATCTTAGAGGAGAAGGAGGAGTGACTGATGTCCTTGGAGGGCTCACTCTTAGAGAAATGGTGGCGTGCGGCCTGCTCATCAAGGGGGCTGGACTGCTGCTGCTGCTGGGCCTGCTGCACTGGTTGGACTTGTGTGGATTGCGCTGGCTGTATCTGAGGCTGAGCCTGTGGTGCAGAGGGGACTGGGGGCACTGGTGAGGCACTGCTGGGCTCAGCCTTGGGCTCCACTGTGCCAGAGATTCCACTGGACACACCATGGCTCGGGCTCTGGGCACTGCGGAATGGGGAAAGCGAGACCTCCGACTCGCTGCTTTCCAAAGCCTTGCCCTGAGTAGTCAGACCAGGCTCCCGTAGCCGGAGGCCTGGCGGCTCCAGTGCTAATCCGTCAGGGGGCAGGCCCAGCATGGGGGCAGACACAGGATTGATGTATTGAAATGGGAGCAGGAAGGCCAGGCTGTTTGGAATGTTCTCGAAGTGGTGGATGCTGGAAGTGGGGCTGCTGCTCTCCAGGTGCGTCAGAACGCCAGGGCTGCGGGTGCGGTTGTTGCTCTCAATAAACGTTCTGATGCCCGAGTCCGTCTTTGACGAGGGCACCGTGACAGCCTGACCCTCCTTCTCCTGGATGGCCATAAGCTCCACGATAGATTTGGTCTCCCCGAAGCGCAAAAACTGCTGCAGGGTGATGATCTCCTCTTCCCGGGACATGATGGTCCACCGATCCAGCACCTTGCCTGCAGCATCCTGGAGGCCATGTCAAAGTAACGAAAGAAGACAAACACAAAAACTTACTGATTTAGCATAAGCACCGGAGGTGAGCAAAAGTAAGAGGAGTGCATTTCCCCACCCAACACCCCCAACATGGAAATCAGGCTGTGAGAACAACTACCTAAATTTCTAACTAGCCTTCACTCACAATACCCCCATGTTGCCTTTTTTTGTTTTCAAACCCTCTACCCTTAATCAGCTACACAAACGCTGTAATTAGGCTCACGGTTAGAGAAACACACCGAGTCTAGTGACATCAGAGGCGAACACACGAGGACCGCCGGGGCTCTAGCAGTGCTACCATTGCCACGGTAACAGGACTCCGCTTGCCATGAGCCCATTTTCACCTCATCACGGCGATGCGAACGCAGACTGAGAATGCCTCTCTAAACACACTTAGCACTCTTCTGTTTACCTCTGCTGACAGCAGGAAGAGAATCGAAGTGAAGAATAATAAAGTAGGAGAAATGAGCCAATCCAATATTACACCTGGCAAACACAGAGCTTTTTATTTCTGTGTTATATCTATAATGAAACTACGAACTCACAGATGTGTTTATAATTTGTGTTTTTAATTATGCCAATATCTGGACATAAATTTTAGCATTAAATTTTACCTAGAATTTAGCAATTTTCAGTTGTCTTCCATTAAATGAAATAGCATTAATAATTAGGGTGCACTTTTTTTATTGTGTATATGAAATCGTGTGTGTTCAGTGCACACACTGTTAAACAATCTGTGGCTGTAAATCTCAGTGATGCATGTTGGGACCGTGGCTTTCTGACTCCAGAGATCTGGTAAGAAGTCTGCAAAGCGTGGGAACCAAGCCCCTCTGCTCACAAAGCGGCATCACTCGGCTATGAGAAACAAGCATCACTTCCAAGGACCCTGCGTCTGGCCAGAGCCCGGGAGGATGGGCGTTATTATCCTCAAAGTTTCTACAAAGGCACGGCTGCCAAAAACTAAAGCATGGCTAGCGATTCCAAGAGAGGAATGTTGGCAGAGCTGGAGCTCTGGCTTTGTGGTCAGGTTCTTAACTTTGATGTGCAAGATGCTTGACCCAAGCACGGCTGCCTCCAGTTCTGAACTCACCGGTGCTCTCGGATGCCACGAGTGATCGCTGCAAGTTTGGACGATGCTGCGCACAACCTCAAGGCCGCCCTGTAGTTCTCATGGCCGATTGCAGGCTGACAGTTGGAAGGCTTTTTTACAATATGTATGAAAAATATACAACAATGCAGCCTTCTCTGACGCTGTCAATGTTGTTGTTGGTGCTTAGCGGCAGAGCTGAAAGGACACTATTCAGTCTAAGGTGCACGCGAAGCAGCACGTTAATCTGCAGCCTCGAGGCGAAGGTTGCAATGCTGGCACTGTGGATAACTGCTAAACTGCTGCTCCAGCGAACACAAAGGCCTGCATACAGGGGAAAACCGTTTCGCTCTTCATCTATCAGCAGCCTGTGCTTTGGGACAGGTGATGGAGTAAGGGAACGGGGGGTGGTGGCTTGTGACAATTAGGGACTGCACAGATAAGCATTTAAGCTACCTCTGGAGATCATGAATATAAAACGGGTGACTCTGCATCTGCATACCTACATACAAAACCAGCAGCACACACCTTCAGGACTGTGCAGACAATAAATGTTTAAAAACACAGATACAGAGAGAGAAAGAGAGAATGTACCATAACTAAATTATGTTCAAAAACCATGGAAAGCATGTTCTTTAAAGGCATCACATCACGCCACTGGAGCATTTGTTGTTAAATATACATTAAACAACAGTTTACACTTTCATTCTGAGAGTGAGACGGAATATCGCCTGAAGGTAAGACTTTAAATTCTAGTCCACATGCTACTATTTCATGTTATGCCTCTATTTAAGCATTTGCCTGTCTATTTGACTTAATTTAGGAAAAAAGAATCTATGTTTGACATCCAATTATTTAAGATAAATTTAAATACATGTATTTATGAGTATTCTTGTGCTTAAACCACACATGTACCATATTTTCAGTCTTCTGTGAAAATCTTTCATAGCCCTTAAAATCTTCACTGTCAGACTTTAAACCTAACAATATTTGTCTTGCTAATTTAGAAAATTCTCTATAACATAACATTCATAACAGAACCAATATTACAATATTTTTATATGGAGACTTTTTAAATGATAGGTATATCAGCAAGTTTAAATGAAAAAAAACTCTATTATTGTTCTTTAATTCTAGTTCTCTTTTTACATATTGAACGATGATCACCAAGGACTTTAGGGCCCTAGAACATTCTGCGTCACTCCAGTCCCATGCCACAGTCACGTACAACAAAGCAGATTCCATGGACCTATGATCAGTGATTTAGCTACAAAAGACTTTCAGCAGAAAGTCAGAGTTGATGCTTGTCTGGCCGTCAGCAGAACCAGCATGTTTAGCGACACCAGTCACAGGAGACAAGTGTCAGAGCTACTAAAAAATGTCTGAAAAGATCAGACATCTACAAACATTCCCACCGAGGCTGTCCGTCCCATTTTGTTTACACATGTAACATTTTAAAACATTTTACACATAAATGTCTTGCGAATATTAAGGCTCATGGAGTGGGGTGGTATGCAATCACAAATAAATGTCACCGTGCTGACCGTTGCCATGACAAATTTGCAGCAGCTTTATCTGAACGTGCAGAAGGCGAAAGCACGGACCTGAATGGAAACGGTAACTAGTAAAGGGGGTCAGGTTGTCATCAGGCTACTACAAAGAAACAGACTGTTTCTAGAGAGTCCGCAAACGCATCCAGGAGGGTTGAGTTGAGGCTACAATGAAGACAAACATAAAAAAGGCGCTCTGAATGGCTGCAAAAAGTCACTATTGGCCGGAGGGAATGCCATGTGTTTTCACTTAGGTGTAATAATATGGCACTTACTGTACTGTTGTGATAGTCCAACGCTATGTCGTATCACTTTTCCAACAGGCACATCAAAGCTCTTCAACTGAGAGGCCATCTAAGGCACAAAGTGGGCAACACAGAGAAGACCTGCAGGATATTCATATTAATCCCTGTGATGAAAAAAAGATCTCAGAATGTTGGTGTTATGTGCCATCCATCAATTTATAATGCTCTTTGTAGCGCGAAACAATCAATAAACATTTGGATCGTTGGTGTGAAAGCGATTCCGTTTGATTTCACACAGCGTGTTCACAGCATATTTTTGCACTCGTTTCATTTTCCAGCAATTAAAACCCTGCGCGTGTTTTGCAGTGAAAAAGCTGTGAAACAAATTTCTGAAAACGCAGGCAATTTTGTAGCCTTTACACACACACACGCGCGCACACACACACACCTGTACATAAGTATGCCAACGCCGTCACCTGTACTGTACTTTATTATGAATTCAGGACCCATCGCTCTGATTAAAAAACTGTTGGAGAAAATCTGGTTCTTAACTGTATCACTAGAGGTGCTTTTACAGGGCACACAAACTCCCCAATTAGCTTAATGTGGTCCCGTACCAAGCAATTTTCAAAACAGCCCCCATTTTCTCTCCCCACACTTATCTCATTAATATGCCACCCCCTCCCTCACTGTGAAAGATTACCTTGTCATCACACATCCCCGAGTCCTTTAAACTATATGGGTAAACCGCTGTTTTGTGTGGTTAATGACAATTATCTGGTAATTACCACATAACTCACAAAACGCTCCGACTCTCCTCAACAACTACCTCATGTGGCTGCCTCTGTGCCACCATGCCACACTCGCGCTGGCTGCATTTACCATGCTGCCACCATGCCACCCTAAGATGCATTCCTTAGCTCTCGGATCCACAGCGGCTCATCTGTATTGGTCTTCTGACACCAATCTCCCTACCTGTCCTTGGAAATATTTCTGCAGTTGTTCTTTCCCGTGACCTCTCGCAACCTCCCTCCCCACCCCCTTTGTAAGATGCACTCCTTCAAAGAGGACCAGAGAGGTCCAGACTCCCGCTGAGGCTCAGATGGGAGACCATGTGGAAACATTTTCTCTCTTTGTTCGTCACCAAACGTACGTCCATGTGGCAGACATGGCTTGAAGTGCTGAAGAATCCCCACTTTGCCTGAGCACTGGCAAATGCTCACTACAAAGTAAAAATCACACCAGTAACAAAATAAATAGAAAGAACAGCATTGCCTTTCAAAAAATTCTTTGCACGTAATATAGTACATGTAATATAACAAATATACAAAGGAAATGTTTCTCCCAAGCAGAATCAAGGCTCACAGTAATACAATGCAATAGTGTACTTGTGATAAAAAATTGCCATCTTTTGGCACAAACTTTTTAGCATAATCTCCAATGATCAAGCTAGTTTGGACAGAGCCTGAGTACAGACCTGAACATGTGATCAGTGGTGGATGTGATCGGCTACAGATCTGAACATGTGATCAGTGGTGGATTGTGTGTAAATTGCATGGCTGTTTACAGGTGGTTCTCATGCTAGCCTAGACAGAGACTGGGTACAGACCTAATCATGTGATCAATGGAGGATGCTGTCTGTGTCGATCGCGTGGTTGTACAAAGGTGCTTCTCATGTGTGCCAGGACAGAGCCTGGGTACAGACCTGATCGTGTGATCACAGGCAGGTGCCATGTCTTTAGCTATGCTACAAAGGGTTGGTCCTCATAGCTGTCTAAGACTGGGATGCCTGATTCTCCCTTCACGTATTCATGTCTGTAAATCTGGAGGCTTTAGGACTCAAAGCCAAAGTCATGTGTCAAGCACAGTCCTCATCACAGTTAATATCAGCTTTAAAAATATCCTTGGCTTCTGATGGACTATAAAGCGCTCAAAGCACTCGTGGTTTTCAGTGTTAATCATGTCATCCACAGCGCCGTCTGGTTATCGTAACTGGTGCTGAACACGTGCAGATTCTTACGGAGGCTTTAACATTACGCTGCACTCTCTGGCACCCTACAGCTGTGCCCCAACCCTCACCCCACCCACCCCTCTGACTCCAATCACTCCTGGTGGTGTCTTGGCGCTGCAAATGGACTCCTGTCTCTTCCGAGTTGCATGGCTGCTACCTCTTGTCTAGGATAAGCAGCCGGAAACTGCCTTTCATCAGGATTGCAGCCTCGATAGCAACCTGTGTCCAGTGTCACTGAGCACATATACAAACGTTAATAATATCTGCTGTTAGTTTTCCTCTGGCCTGGACCACATGAGACCACAACAAGGTTTGCCACTAAGTCAGCACAACAATTCTTTAGCCTCCTCCTTGATGGCCTGCTGCAGTTCTTGAATTGAGACAGTCAGGGACGAACTGGGACTTGAAAACAGCCCTGGACTTTACAAGTCCCAGTCTGGGAAGGGGAGGGGTCAGGGGCATGCTGGACAAACCATTTACAAACCAAACGTCTTCTGAAGTTTGTTATCCGAGGGGGGGATCTACAAATCATTTATGCTGAAAATAACGGGTACGTGCACGCTTTAAACCTATTGTGTATTTAATGGTAAGCATGCCTGACGCCCATCTACACATTAGGTCAGATGGCCGTTCTGGCATTTGACAGAATGTCCAGATTACCAGTCCGCCTGTGGAGACAGCCTTGTATTCTGGGAGCCTGACCTGCTTTTCCCTGTTTATCTTTCCTTTTCCACTAAAACCCTGTTCTTTTGCACACTCTTCACAGTTACACGCTGTCCCTCTTTTGACTGAAGGGTTTGAGATGTTTGACTCGAAACAATGTAAAACCTGAGCAACAGACCAAAGTGCATTCTTTAAAGAAGGTGAGTTTTCCTGTGGGAGCAGAGAAGCTGTGAGCATCATGCCATCACGTGTTTTTTTTTTCCACTGATTAATCTCGTCCAAGGATCCCACGGTGCAGGAATGATGAAACACTGGTTTTGTTGGGGCTTTATGCCTTCTCACCTTCCCTTTCTACTTCAAGACACAAACTCATCTCAGAACGAGAGGCCATGTGAAACGACATATTAAGCCCAAAGACCATCAGAATCTCAAACTAATAGCAAGGGTGGGGGGGCACCTTCATTTGTAAAGTACTCTTCTTCAGCTCCTTAGTCAAATGAAACATTAGCACAACTACTGCCACCGTAACGCTGTCTTCGAAATCACGTTCATATTATTTATTAATGAAATGAGAAGCAGGTTATAATGGCAATTGCCACTGCAAAATACATTATCTCAAAGCAGGCCATTAAAAAACACATTTCCATTTTCACTGTGCCAGTATGGCCATTGTAGCAATGTTTCTAAATTTGCACCTAATGTGTCAGAAACACTGCCCCAGCAACTTTCCATACACACCTCTGCACCCCCCTCCCACACACACATACACCTCAACATCCAGCATACACCCTGTAGCCAGGAAAAATGCATATATACTCTGGAATGTAGGTTTATAGGAGCTGAATTGCTGATGTTGTCATGCTGTCCCAATAAAGTATACATGATTACACCTTGTCCATAATATACCTATTTCACAGGTGCCTAATGCACATTATTCTCTTGTACAGAACTCAGACTCTACTTGTCATATAGTCCAAAGCAAAGTATGCATACTAGAAAACAAATACTGCGGCCTTTACAGAGACTATGCATGCTACAAGTATGTAATAAGCAGTCTGCTATTAAGAAATCAGCCTACAATATTTGACGCGTTCAGAATGTTTTTACACATAAAAGTAGTGGGATTTCTGATGGTATAAAACCCTGTTTCAGAAAAAGCAGACACACACGTACATATGTGCACGCACTCTCACATGGACGCACTCTCACATGGATGCACTCTGCGATCACTCTGCCCTGTCTGCATTACTGTGCAGCACGCAGTTAACGGGGACGAGATAATGGGCTCTTAATGCGATTGGAGACATTGCTGACATGCTGCCAGGAAGAAGGAGGACCATTAGGCTGTAGCCTTGTGCCCCCCCCCACCACTCTCACTCTGACATGTGGCTTTAGTTCCCGCTCCCGCTCCAGCTGCTGGGTGCAGCACATGGGCCCTGTGAAAAGCTAAGGCTCTCCTTGACAAAAAGCGCCTAGCTCCAGTGTTGAAATTGACCTCGCTCAACGAGCCCTGGTAATGGTTAATTGAACCTTTTCCAGCACACCTGGCCTCAAGGCCGCTGAAGACCTGCTTGCTGATGAGACATCACGACACACTCAGCAAAAGACGCATCAGATATTTTGGTCAACACACTGATAATTTCCTAGTATTAAAGCAATAACTGTAAATCTATCACTAACTTAAATTACCCTGCCATTCAGATTTAGCAGATAAGTATATATTTTTAAGTATAAAGATAAGTATAAAATCTCAATTATCTGGAGGCACGCAAATAGACTTTCTCAGTGAACAGCATGAGACTAGTAAGTGGACCTTGTGCTGCCCCAGCACTCACATGTATGGAGTTTGAATCATCAGGCCAAACAGTGTTCTGTTAAAGACAAGGCAGAAAGGAATGGGTGCTTCAACTGGTAAGTGTTACGATTTAAGGAAAGGACAAAGCCTGGAAGTCTTATTATTAATGGCCGTAATTTCAAAGGCCAAGTCCCACACGAAGAGTCGTCGATTCAAGACACTCAACCGAGTGGCAAAACAGCAAAGCACAACAGAGCCTGTCTCACACATAATCAGCTGCTTATCTTGTTTCAACAGGGGAAAAAGTGTGCACAGAGAGCCGAGTTGAGCTCAAGATTTACGTGGGGCCTTTCAGAGCATGCCGGAGCCTGGCACGTGTGTGGCCCCATTTGTCTTGAATGCCTGGGTGGCACTGCAGAGGTGGAGCTGATTTACGCAGATTGTCATGCTGCACAGCTACAGGAGATCTTCCCCCTGGCGCGGCCACAGCCGGGGAGGCAGCCAGTGGAGGGAGTGGCCCTAGGATGCCAGTCCTGGTAACATGACAGGAAGTTCCATCTGTGTCCAGTTCCAGGACCCAGGGCCTGTTCCTCGGTGATGAAGCCCAGATCGCATGTCTTGAAAGCACGCTGCGACCGTGCTCTCCACATCAACGGCTGCACTTCAGAGAGTCGCTTGTGCCTGGAGGAAAAGCATCCGAACGCCGGAAGACGTCTGACCTCAGCACCTCAGCGCTCACGTGTGAATGTGCACGAACATGTTTTTCCGAATGTTTTTAATGAATTGGGTCCCTTTGCAAAATACGTGGCTTGTGGGGGGGAGAGCAGTAGGGTTTTTAGGAGACCATATGCGAGTTTGCAGAGCTTCTCAAAAATGCACCCTCGCGGCCTTGCTAATTTGCTAGCTGCCTAATGCATAAAGCTCAGAGACCTCTGGCTCTTGAAACAGGGCCTGTCTACCGGATCTGACTTTTAATTTTCATTGCTCCTCATTGTCTATTAAACCAATGTCATCACCCACATGAGTCTCCTACTTTTCTTTTTTTTTCCCTCTAATTTTTTACTGTCAGTTTTACACATGTACCAAGCCTCTACTATGCCTTGGGATAACCTCCATGTCCAATAATTCTTTACATATGTTTTTCCACACAATTCATCAAAAAACAAAAAAATTAAGCATCGCCAGCCCCCTTAATTTACAGGCATATCCGAGAAGAAAACTAATCCCCTGGGCTAAAAAGCTCCATTGAATCTTGTTATTCTTACTGTAGGCTTCCTGGTAAGGGTTATGTGACTCGTAGCAATTTCATTGTTTCGTTTATTATCAGGAGCAGGGCCCAATTCCTGTCAGACACGACGAAAGGGCTGTCAACTCCCAGCAACCCTTGATGTGCTTCCTTTACCGAATGTCAGCTTTGTGACCTTTCAACAAAATAACTAACGTCTGGTTATGACTAACTTTAGGGGGACAACAAAATACATCCCCAGCTGGCTTAAGACTCTGAGGAAGGACTGGCTATGGGAGCAGCTTATTTTATATATACATTTTTTTTATGCTAATGTTTATAACCAGCTGGACAAAAGCAGCCAGACGCCCATTCAGTGGCGACCAGAAGCAAAGAGAAAGACCCCATGTAAAAGACCACATTCTGACGCTGTCCCAAATCAGTCTCAGTATCTCAGGCCTCCAGTGGCAGCGGAGGGGGGGGTTAAAGAGGTTTCCTGTCAGCGAGTGTACTGTGGAGAGGAGTGTACCTACAAGGTAAACAGCCATCGCAGAAACTCGATAGACAAGCAGACAGCGGGCGCTGGGGCTGATTCTGCCCGTCCCGTGTGGACTCACTAACTTGATTCCCGAGGACTAACGCCACAATGGACCCACTGCCAGTGCATCGGGTGCGAGGGCTGATACGCCTTTTCCAGCAAATTACAAGGCTGTAGAAGCGACAGATGCAATAAGTATGGATTACTTAATGTCCAGGCCTTCCGCCACTACCCTGTACGTAAAGGCTATCTGAACACTGAAAGCCGCACGACGCTGCACACTCGGGGGGGGTGTGAAGGAGCGCCGGATGCCTCGGGGGCCAGTGAAAGTGCTGCAGATGAACTATTACACAATTCATTCTCCAACTTTTCTCACCACTGTAAAAGGGACATGATCATTTTTGAAACGATTGCCACTGGAAGTATAGCAGGCTGAATTGTTTAATGCTATTGATTGGCCTGTGAGCTGGTTGTGGTGGTGTTGGGGCAGGGGTTGGCTAAAGGTCAACCAGCTTACCTTGCCTGAGAGATGGAGGGTATGCTAGAGGGGAATCACTGACCTAGCAGGAGGCTAATTGATTTTTGTTGCCGAGGTGCAGCCTGTTGTTCATGTAGGCCAGTGCTTCAGGGCTGCACACTGCAGGAGCAGCTGAGAAAGTTTTGTGCCAGTGTGAAGCCATTTTACTCACCTTATTGTCAATGTGCATTAACTCCCCATATTAACTCAAGACGTAAATATGCAACATTATCAGTGTTTCGAACAATAAGACACATTTTATTTGGGTGCATCTCAGTTAAAGACTAATGCACTTTTTACTGTCCTGTGCCTTTTAAAAATACAGTTCACTAGCCTGACAGATAAAGTGCTTATGATCATGAAGGAGACAGAAAACTGGGAGAATTGTGACAACAGCATCACTCGCATTTCCTAGGATACTCTGTACATGCTGTAAACTAAGCATTTCACAGTATTAACACAACAAGAGAGAAAACTGGGACACTGTGAGGCTTCTCAGGTTTGGAGTCAGTTAAAGCCCAAAGAGCAGGACATCTGTGTGGTAAACAGTGAGTTGGAGCTTCACAAACAGGTGGCCAATGAGGTGAGTAGCCTGGTCCTTGGGTGACTTGTTCATGGTCCTGATGTGGGGCTCTTTATAAATAAAGGATAAACTAGATAAATCAGATTCTCTGGGTCGGGGGAATCCGACTGCCTGCACTCGTTCAGGTCTGAAATATTAACAGCAGAAACTTTTTATCTGTCCTCACAAAGAGAAACGATGTACTGCAAGCCCACTGTATAGCAACACATCTGTTTTCATCAATGGCATTTCACTTCAACACATTACATTTTTATGAATAATTTACTGTTATGTATTAAAGCTGGCAAGCTAACACACAATGATTAGCAAACACAGACAGATAGACACATACACACACACGCAAAGTAAATCATGTGGAATTCATTGCCCTCTTTCACACTCCACTGATAAACAGTTTGAAAAAGCAGCACGGCTTTCTTTCCCTGATACAGCCAAAACCAGCTGTGACCAGCCAGTAACACTACAGCACTTACAGGTAACTTGTGACCATGCCTCAAATACATCACCGACATCACCCAGAGCTGTTTCATCAAACAGACCTGGCTGTTTCACATTCTCCACCATTTGTGTTTGTGTGTGTGTGGGTGTGGGTGTTTGTGTGTGTGTGTGTGTGTGTGTATGCGCAGTGAGTACAAGTGTTTACACATAAATATGGTACAAAATACATTCACAAGGTTCTCTTGATGTATTCTTTTAACAAAATTTAATTATCAAGTTTGACTAAACGTGCAATTGTTTAAAATAAGAAATTATGGCTTAATTACTTGACCAAAAGCAGGACGTTTTTGTTTTAAAAACCCTCAAGGTGGCCATTAATACAAACAGGAAAGTTATGGATATTTGTGCATGCTCAATATCCATAACTACAGCACAAATTTAATTACTACATCTGAGGAAAAGATTTCTTCAAGCAGAGCTGCATTCCACTAAGAGTCACACAAACCACACACCACAAATTCACTCACAATCCACACCACAGATTCACTGTGGCTACAAAGAAATCACATGACAATCAGATTCACTGTAGCTACATATTAACGAGATTCACTCAATCTACACACTGCTGATATTCACTAAAACTCCATGCCAATCAGATTTGATCAAACAAGACACTACATGGACTAATTCAAAATACATCATATACAGGTAACTCTAAATATACACCATAGATTTTATCAAATTTTATACTACACGCAAAGAGAATACTGTATCAAAGCCCAGCAATGAAGGAGTGCAGCAAGGTTCTGCACTTAGTTCATTGAACTTCTTTTTTGTTTGCATTGCAATCCTTTACTACATTTGCAATTCCATCAAATGGCCCACCAGTGGTTCTCTTTCACCAGTAGGCGGGGGGGGGGGGCTGGTGCCTGAAGAATTATTTATCATCTCAGCATCTCAAGCCAACCCTGATGTTCTCCCCTCCCCTCAAACACAAATCCTGTGCTCACAGGAGGATTTGCCACTTCCTCTTTATCCTGGAACCCACAGGTACCCACTTTGTGAACACAGAAGACAGAACCAGTCAAGCAAGCTGGAGTGGGGGGGTGAGGGGCGTTTAAAGTGAAAAGTCATGCAGGGATAGAGTAGGGACCGAGGTCCCAAAAGGCAACCACATCTCCAGGCCACCACACTGTTAAGTGCCATTAAGCCTACAAATGGCTCTGTGCTGTATGACTCTTGCACAAGCGACTTATAAAACAAATAGGGAGGCTTTTTTGGCCGTGGTTGTTATAACACACCAACAGCTTGTCTGAACTCAAAAAACTTCTGATTGGAGACATGAAAATGCTCTCAATACACAACCGGCTCGTGTTTCACTGTCAACATTTGTACATGCCATTATATATCCAAGTGTCACAAACCCAGACGTGCTGCGGTCCATGCATGTGCGCACACACACGACACTGTACAGCATGTGCTTTTGAAAGATGAGAACATGAGCAGAGCACGCTGTAAAAAGGTCTTCTTTAAACATGAAAAAAAGGCCTGACGGTCAGTGAGGGGGAGTGTCTCCTGGAGCCCAGGTGTTTGGTATAACAAGTCCAACCACAGCTTCAGGGCTGCACATAAATGCCACAGGTGTGCATTAAACCCGTGCTGTTCAGCGCTGAGCTGCCGCAGCACTGCTCTTCAGAGTGAGAAGCAACCTACAACGGCTTTATAACAGCGCCGTCTCTCTGTTTCCCGGAGTGGGATGGAATAACAGCACTTGTGTGCCTCCTCACACGGAGCAACAGCACACCAAGCAAAACTGTGTTTGGAGAGCGCTCATGTCTGACTGCTCTTGGACTTGAGGAGGTCTCCTAGTGCAACGCCATCGCCCTGTCTGAGGCCACATGAGCTGAGCCAAAAAATATACTTACACAGGCATTTATCAGACCTCTGTTAATCAGTAAAGGCATTTGTCGCATTTGTACTTCACATTATTACATGGGGATTTCCTAAGGTGCCTAGTCACGACATCCCAAGGTCTCAGCTCCCAAGACCGCTTGCAGAAGGCAGAGGTATTACATGAATGCATCTCCAAGCCACAATGTAGAGGCGTTTTTCAAAAAGAGGGATGGTTTTACCAGCATGGTCAACATAAAAACATGATGATAAAGTGGGAGATGCTCCATCTATTTCTTAAGTGCTGGGTTTTGGCAGAAGAATCATGTCGTTTATGTGCCCCCTTTGATTTACCATCTGTTACACCTCACCTTCATATGCGTTTCGCAACTTCACTTCTTCGGCTGCATCCAAACCAACAGTGCAAGCCTGACTTTAGTACTGCCCATGTCAAAAATCCTCTTAGACTTGTGAACTATAGTCCCCTTATATGCATTAAATAAGTATAATGGTCTGCCGTTTCACTCCACAAGTCCAAAACTCACCTTCTACAGAGTATACATATAAAAATGGAAGTTTAAAAAAAAAGAATAAAACTGTAACTCAAATCCTACATTCAGATATCAGCTACCCTTTAAAAAGAGCACCGAGTACAGAAGATATACGACTCCTGCTGTTGGGTAGAAACAAGGTGGAAATCGAAATTAAATTGCAGTGAATAGGAAGGTCATACACCTCCATCAAACCACAAAGTCGAAAAAAAAACGTTTTTTCAAATTCAGTGCATTTAATGGAAATACACTGGATCACTTTTCTTGACTTTGAAGACATTACTCGCCTACACTTGTCAAAAGTAACAGGATCGGAAAGAAACGGTACTGCAAAGAAGTGCCTCTTAAAAGTCAAAACCTGATACATAAGGCATAAACTCAAAAAATAAAAAACTAAACTAAAGAAACAGTAAAAATGACAAGTCAGGAGCCAAAATGGCGGGAGCTGGTCTCTGCTTTTCTGCACGCTGGCAGCTTTACCAGTAAACTACAGTGCACATAGTGTGGACAGGGGCCCCTCTGCCGTTCACAGCCCTCATCTCTGGCCCCTGTCTAAACAAAGAGAAAACTCAACAAGGCACTGAGAAATCATTCCTTTCCGCAACGATTGTCCTTCAAAGCAGACCTACAAGAATTCGTTATATCTTTAAATTAGGGCCTAAATTAAAAGCTTGTCTTTCATTTTGGACTTAAAGGAGTACAATGCTTAGGGGTGATGAGTTCCCTTTTATTCTTGCCAGTCTGCATGTCACACATTGCTAAGACTGAACACTGTGCATAATTTTTTCCACAGTTAAAGGACGCACTCACGCTCTGTGGACTGGGGTGGGCCGAGAAGTGTTGCTCGGTACTGTACATGTGTCATAATTTCCCATGATTCACGAGCGCAGCCAGAGGAACGTCCCCCTGGGGGGTAATACAATTGCTCAGTTCGCCTGTGTAATGTGTGGCTAGCTGGGTTTGGTGTGTAGGCAATCGATCCACACAATAAAGTGGACAAAAGGCAAAGCTTACCAGTGTTCCTGCCACCCGTCCAGCAGATTTGTGTCTGCATGCTGTTCCTTCTATGACAGCGCTGTGTATACAGATCAAAATGAGGCCATTACTCTGGTTGGTCACAATATCATTCTTCTCATAGCGGTGGCAGACAAAGCGCTCTGAACCATCCCCCCTCCCACCTCCCAAACCATTTTCTCGGACTAGCCCCAGGAGTCCCTGCTCTAGCCCCGCCCTGCCCTGCCCTGCCCTCCTGCCCCCTGACACGCGACTGCGGTTTCCCAGTAATCTCTAGACACCCCCCCCCAATCCCTCACATTTTTGCTCTAATCTTTGTTTACAGAGAAAGAAAATAACATAAACAGAGCACGTTGTGATACGCAATGCCCGATGGCGGATGATAAGGCCCAAGCACGGCCTGGCACCAGCCCTACTGTTGCCCACTGCCCCAAATTACAGCTAAAAAAAAAAAAAAGCCCGTACTTACCCGGTGTTTCGCTAAAATACATAGCAGACTCAGGCATAGTCTAGCACGCACACACACATACACAAACACACTAAATGATAAATAAAACATCACATGCCATGCTTAATGAATACATAAATAATTAAAACCGGAACTGGCGCAGGGAAGGGAAGCCTGCACAATTATCTCAGCAGCTCAAGCAGCTTCAGGACCCAGGGTCAGTCACCTGTGTCGGCGATCGATAACTCTGCCTCCCAGCTGCCTCGCCGCCTTAAGCGATCACACCTCTGCCGCTTGCCCGTGCTCCCGCGTTCCCAGGTTTAGGGGGGAAAGGGGCAGGCTGCCGCCTTGACGCCCCGCGGCATCTTGCTAAAACCGGCCAATCAGCTCTAGCAACAGTCGTCCAATCAGAGTTAAGTCTCTGTGGACTACTTTGGCCATTCTGTTGTGTGAAAGCGCGGGTACATGTGATGGGGTGGCCCGCGGTAACAGCTAACACAGACCAAAAGGAGTCCAGGCCTGCCTCTGGCTGCTGTACACTGAAAACGTTTCATTTCTTTGTTCCCCAGTGCCAGCAGGATTGCATGTCCTACTGTTACATGACAGCTGAGCTTTCAGGTGATGAAGACCCCCACAACACCTAGCTGAACACTTTTATAGCAACAAATGCAATTATTTAGGCGGTAATGTTCATTCAGCACTCCTGGCAGCAGAGCAGTGTTAGACTGTTATAAGGAGTTTATGCACCTGGACCCAGGAAGACTCTTACAGCTTGACTGTTGTCATGTGGTCACGTGATGCTGTTTCCATTGATGACAGCACCATAATGAGCACTCTGCGTATCTGAGCAAGATGATTGGCTCTTTGAGAACGGTAACACCACGATAACTCATAAACCCCACTTCCAGCTGGGGCATCTGCTCATAAACGTCGCTTGCCCCTGTCTCCTCCAGAAAAGGTCACAGCATGGCCACCCTGTGATTTTATTAACCTTTTCACCCACACAAAGCGAGTGAGTAGTCATAACGCTCCGTGGGGAGACTGCGTGCAGAAAAGGAAGAGGCCTCAGAACCTCACGTTTTAACAAATGTCAGTAACAGAAAAAAACAGGTTTCAATTTCAAGAGAAGGAAAATGTTTCCACCAAATTCACCTATGCTGTGAGCAACATGGAGGCCAAACGAAAGTGAGAGAAACAGTCACAGGACTGTTTGAGTCAAATCTCCCAACTCTCAAAATGCTATAATCCACAGTTTGGCACTAAAAGAAAACCAAACATTAGAGAAAAGTATCTGGTTGTGAAGGTACTGTAACAAGTAAGGAACAGACAGAATTTGACAAGGTTACTTACTGTTGGTACCAAAACGCTAATCGGTGCCACTTAAAGCAGTTGGTCTAAAACTGATGAATTTGATCAGCACAATGACATCGACACCAGGTACAACAGCCAGGGAAGAGGGAGCTGGGGCTGGTAAATCAGCAAATTCACACAGAAAAAGTACCACATTTAGCACTCTTCTTCCTTACAATTCATAATTATTATCATAATCAGCAATCCACTACGCTGTTGTCTGCTGGGGCGCGGGCAGCTCTGACTGGGAAAGAAAGAGACTGAACAAGCTGGTTAGGAGGGCCAGCTCTGTCCTGGGCTGCCCACTGAACACTGTAGAGGAGGTGGGTGAGAGGAGAATGTTAGCTAAGCTGACATCCATCATACACAATACCTCTCACCCGCTGCACCAGACAGTGGAGGCCCTGTGCAGCAC
>JABJVR010000068.1:533903-572841 GCA_025773905.1 Chitala chitala
GCACCTTAATCCCACTTCCCTATAAGCTGCTGTAACAAGAGAATTTCCCCACTGTGGGATCAATAAAGTTCAATCTATCTATCTATCTATCTATCTATCTATCTATCTATAAGCAGAGCTTCTGGCTGACGTGCCCTGCCATCTTGGTCCAGAGTGTACTGTGTACGGAATACTGCATGTGGTTCTAGCAAAAGCAGTGTTCTAACGCTGCTTTGATGATGAGGAAGACTTCCTGCTTCTCCTTCTTGCCCTCAGGCTAAAAGCAGCCAGCTAAGCTCTCCTCCCCCTGGCTCAGGAGCCCTGCCTGAGGGTGCTGAGGTGTCTGCTGGGAAAACAAAGCCATGCCAGCTGTCTAACTGGTGGGGGAGGGGCCATCACCTGCTGCACCAGCGATCACATTTAGCGACTCAGCAACACGGGTGGGGTGGGGGGTGTTCGGTGAGCTTTCGTGATTGAAGAGTGAAGAGGACAAAACCCTGACCTCAGGGGAGCAAGGAAGCCACTGATTCTTAAAATGACCAGCACTGCTCACTCGCCACATATACAACAATTAGGGAGAGACACGAGCTGATCACCAAATCTGTCTGAGGAGATAATAAGAATATACGCCTGACATTCTTTGAAAGTGGGGAAAAAAGTTGAGATTCTGATGTATATACGCAAATGAATGTAGACCACATTTCCACATTAATTTAGACATTTCACAAATGTTTGTCTAGCTTTGGGAGAACAGACAAAGGGCAGCTGAGTCTGTGAATGGGAGCCAGGGAGAATTTCATGTGCCCAAAGACAATATTCCATTCCAATTAGACCTCAAGATTGTGTGCCCCCCAATACTCCTCTGTGATGCTCCTGTTAGAGTGGCCATACTGCCAAAGATGGGCTGCAGTTTGGCTGGGGGGTAGTTATTTTGTGGAAAGGAAGAAGGCACATGGGAAAGACGAAAGCAAATTCAGCCAACATCTCTGTGGCGCAGCGGCGGGATTGGCTGCCGGGCTTTGAAGTCAACTCATCCTTGGAGGTTTTTGGAGAGGGGTGGAGGTGGGAGCGTTTGGTGCATCTTGATCAAACACTCCCTGGTACCCTCGGGGACATGCAGACCTGAACATGGATGTTAAATATATAATTTCTTCCCCTGTTCTGTGGGGCTTTCTGCAGCCCAGCGGCCCATCGAAGAGAAACCGAGTTTCAGAACATGCGTACTCAATACATCATCTACACATTTCAATAACGAGTCGAAGGTGGATTTCATTTCTTTATGCCTGTTAGCATAATCGCATTTTAGACGCATTCTTATTCCGTTACTTCCCACGAGAAATCACATACCACTCTTGTTATGTTCAGAGACTCCACGATTGAACGTGTGTGCTAGTACAACACAACCGCAGACACTGGCCATTGGTGAGGTTGACTGCACTTCATCTTACTTTACTGGAGTCCAAATGCAGAGCACTCGCACTATGCATATGGGGGTGCAGGACGCAAACCCACAAGCATCTCGGGAGAGGCTGTCTTTTTCCAAGGCTGCAGGCAGTCACGAGAGATTTGAGACACATTACAAGTCACGATTTGTGCATGCATTTGCTTCACGATGGCCTACGTCGGCATCTCCCAGAACATAAGTGGTGAGCCAGCCCAGTAAGACAGAAAGAAGAATAAACTGAACATCGATTGTTATGAATTAGGCAGCAAAACTCGATACATGTGGCCGGTCAGTTTTTCACTTAGCTGCCACAAATGGACGCTACCTTCTGGATTATTCTGTTTTTTTGGTAAATGTAGCCATTTACCAAAAAAAACTTCAAAAGTTAACTCAGACTTTCAACTGTAGACTACGTCAGCCCATGGTTTCAGCTGTCAATCACTTTCTTAAATGTCACTTTTTTGGCCACGTGCTTTTAAATATGACTGCTGCCACCAGTTCAAATCGTGGTGAGTGACGGCAGACCTCTTAACGCAGTCTGCCACTGTTCACATCTGTCTGTCCCAGACACTCTTCTCAGTGGACCATGTGACCAAAAGCAGTCCTGGGAAAAACTGGCCTCTTTCCAAATCCAATAAAATAGGAATTATTTCCCAAATCCTTCATACTTTGTAACCTGAGTGTAACCCCCTGCCCTTGCTTGAGTATGTTTGGGGTCTGAAATTACAGATTCAATTTTAGCACTTCAAAAACATGGAGGAGGATTTGGAGCATCTGTGGGAGATGCATGCTCAGTCAGTGTAGCGCTACATGACAGGAGCGTGGTTTCGTCTTTAACCGATTTTTACTAGTGCCCCCCCAGCAGCCGTCTCTGTTCTGCCACACGACACATGTCAGAGGAGGAATTCCCCATGAGACGCTCAAATTCAGCTACACAGAGAGAGCCGAAAAAGCCTTTTCTGAAATGAATGGAGGGCATTCCAGATGAGGAGATTAACCCAAGATCAAGTGACGTTTCCTGACAACCCAAACACAGTCTACCCCTCAGACTCGGAAGTGCCGTCTAACCACAGAGGCTGCTGACGCACAGCATGCGCCCTTGCTTGACTTGCCACGTGTCCCGGATTAGCCGCTGAGTAATCAGCTGGCACATTTGCTGGCTGTTTCTGCAGTAAACGCCAGGACACAGGGGCACAGGCCATGTGATAGGCCTCCTGATCCAACCCACGGGTGCAGCTGCTGAAGCTGGAATCAGAGGAGGGGTGGGGGGGGGTAACATCACCTTGATTCAGGGCACACGTCCTTTGATGTGCCTGGAGCAAGTGCTTGTTGCCTTGAGCACAGTTTAAGCCTCAAAACAAAGATCCAGCTTGACATCCCCAAATCATAACCATATGAATGTGAATTCCACCTTAAAAACATTTTGTTCCTCAGCACTCTCCTGGATGAGGTATTAGCCAGTGATAACAGAAACCAGGTTTGAAGATGACTGGAGTCTACAGAGGTGATGGGGGCGTGCAAGGTGGTGGGCTTTTCAGAAGGATCACGTCCAAATGTTTTGCAGAATGCCACTGCCTAAAATGGAAGTTTCTCAAGAGCAGATGGAGAACGAGTGACCTTCATGTTGACAAGGCAAGCCCAAGTTGGAGAGAGAAGGAGACGAGGCAAAAAGGGACCAACAGAGAAGTAAAGGATGGCAAAATGAGGGGAATGCAGAGAGGGCCAGGGAAAGAGAGGCAAAACGTTGTTGTTACTCGACCAACCGACTGAAATGTCGCAACACAACATTCATACCTGGATCACTGCTGCTCTTGCTCTGATGAAGGGCAGCAGGTCAATCAGAACGCCTGCGCTAACATGTTCACTGCACTTCAGAACACTATTTTTGGACTTCTCTCTGGTCAATTCACTGGGTAGACAATGTCAACTCAACCTAGTGCAATTATTATTACAGCTGTATGAAAACTACACATTTTTTGCCTTCTCATGCTAATTATACATAAATAAAAATGTGCATCATTCAGTATTTATTTATTTTTTAGGGCCCCTAAGACAACCACTAAAACATTTTTTTGGAGAGAAGGCACGTTTTTTTACAAGGCGATCTAGCAGATTCGTGGCACAGCTGTTCTTGCGGCTAGCACACGTTACAACTGCTTGTCGCGCTACACACGTGAGCCAAGCCCTTTCCTCCTGTTCAGCCGCTCCTCGGTGCGGTCCACCGCCACAGCCCAGTCTGGTTAATCGAATCTCTCTCCACCCGGGGCTGTCCTGCACTACGCAGACCAGAGGGCAAACTCACTGCCGCGCTGCAGCCCACAGGGGCCGCGGCCTGGCTACGCCCCTGCAAATTCCTCTGTGCAATTTAAGGTGCTGCAGGCGGGCTGCATGCAGATGTCGAGTTACTGAAGCAAAATTGGCTCCATTGTGTGGCCTTGTGACTCCCCCAGGTCGCTACAGGCTGTCCCAGAGGGAGGCAGCAGGGGTGTGTTGGAGCGTGTGGGCGGGGGGGGTGCCGTAGCAGTTCCATCTGGCTCTCTGGAACGGGCTCTGAGTCAGGAAAGCCGCATCTCATAAAAGTAAGGAGGAAGCACAAATGTTCTACAAGGACGGAACATTACCGAAAATGTCACTCTAACCCTCGTTCCACATGTTGGCTGCCCGGGGCCTCTTCCTCGGAGCGCGACCAGCTGATACGAAATCCATCTGCTGCAGCGGGCCGGGTGACAGGCAGGGAGCGGCTCGCATCTGGTCTCCATTGCCGCGAGCCCCCACGTTCCAGCTCGGGGTGGGGTGGGGGCAAGCGACACTGGTAGGACGTTAGCGGTGTACACTGGCTGGCAGAGAGTGAGGCTGGTCTTCACACACTTGATTAGGACTTGATGTACATAGATATGCACATGGTGATGCGAGGCGTTCGGCTTGACTTTGGGCTTAAACACTCAAAACAACATCCCAGAACCCTCCCGGAGGCCAGACGGAAGTGTATGAATTAACAATACAATAAAACTGAAGAGGAGAAATGGGCCACTGGAGAAACATCTGTTTATTAATGGCTCATAAGGTATGTACAATCTAGAGTAAGGTAAACTCCTCCAAATTTTTTTACCCTTTTATATATATATAGGACACACATATTGTCCAATTGTGACTCAGCTTTGTGTGTCCAAGGATGAAATGACAATGTGGGAGGGGCTAGACAGAGGCAGGACCACACTGTGAATGACAGGCAACAGGCCCAGTCAACCGACTCGGCAACAAGATGAGAACAATGCAGGATTACCCGACAAGTGGAAAGCAAACCGTCATGCCCGACTGCCAGGCACAACACGAATGTAGCTAGCAATAGGATTCAAATTGTGGGTCATTCAAGCACGAACAGGCTGTCAACAGGCAGTCAGAAAAGTGCACCTTTCAGCTGCTATTAAGGAGTGCAGGGTCAGATGGATAGCACAGCTACATCAGTGGCATCACCTGACAGGCTTCAGGTGGGGAACAAGGCTCGAGAAAGCAAGTACAGGGGCACGTGTGATTATTTACCACATTATTCCATTAGAGTAGCCTGTTACTCTGAAAGCTACCCCACTGCTTACTGGCTACTTGTGAGCAGACACTTTTGTTATGTGTTGGCGTATTTATTTAAATAGAGGTATGAGGGAGTTAATACAGACACATAAGCGCGCGCACACACACACACACACACCAGCAGCTCCACCGGCCTCAGCAGAACTAAGCTCTCCATTCTCTCTGAATAACTGCAACTTCATCACCAAGCCACATCCGCCTTGTGAAGTGTTATAAAACAAACAGGCTGCACTTCATGGCACCCTCTGATCAAATGCAAACACTAACAAATTATTTCTGGATCTAGTTAAACTTCAGAAGTAATTCAAGTGATTAACCATTATGGACTATTGAGATAGCCGCACAGAAAACAGCACAAATATGACAACAAGCATGAATACATGCGCTGTTTGTTGATACGCCCTCCTATACTGGGAGGCAATGCGATGATTCTCACCTGGTCCATTGATTACAGGTGACCATTCAGACAGGTGGGCATCGCTTATTGAGCATAAAGAGATGGCAAGCCTGTGTGTCAGGCAAGCAAGTCATCAGGTCCTCATAGCAGCTGAGCACTTATCTCCACTGTGAAGACACTGGCACCAATGTCCATCTTCCTGTCACAAACCTTGTGCCTCTTGTGATTAGTGCATGTACCCAGCGACAGTCAAAGAATATCAGCCAGCAGGCTTGATCCACAACAGCTGAAGTACGTACACATCACCCCCCCCCCACATGCTCCCCCACCCCCCTACGTCCTCCACTCCTGTCATCTGCCTCTCTGTGCCGTTTCCTTCCTGATATGAAGTATTTACGACCCAGCTCTGACCAACGAGCCGCTCGCTACAACCAGCGCTGCATGGCTTTGGGTTTCAGAGCTCTGATTAACAGCAGCACGATCGCCCTCGGGTACAGCGCGCTACAGACGGAAACAGAGGAGGACACGAGGGCAGAAAAGCGGGTCAGGAGATTTCAAGAACAAACACAGGCGGAAGAAATTGAGCAGCACGTGAACGGGACAATTCATTCATTCAGCAAGGAGAACACCCGCTGGTTTCTGTGGCTGAGACCCATTCACCCCCGGCCACATATCCCACTGTTCCATACCGTGAAGCGCGCACACACACACACACACACACACACACACACACACACAACACCATTATACTACAGAGCAGAAGCAGAACAAAAGATACAGCCACTCACCAACAAAGGAGACCACAGGGTCACCACGCAGGTTTGCGTAAATTACTATATACATGCAAAATGTAATAACGCCAATGCTGTGCGATTAAAAAATATATACACCATGCACATTGGATACACAGATTCAGTATGTAGCCATTTACCAACAATTTTTTATTTATAATTTGACTGTTCTCTACATAATTTTTGTGTAAATTCCTGTGCGATGAAATTCTCTCTGCTACACTGCTTATGTAGTGGAGGCAAAAATAGCATTAAGGTAAAACCCTGCATTGTCAAGAGTCAAAGAGATGGTAAGTTAAGGGACTCAGGTCTTTACCTTAATGGACTAGTCCGCTTGTCTGTTATGGCTGAGTGGGACATGGCTGCGTGAGTCTGAATCCTAGCAGAGTCACCCCCGTTATGCTAGCTCTAATAAATGTACCAATAAAATAATTTAATGCAGCACTTTTAAAAGCAATTCTGCTAAAACTGATGTCGAAGACCAACATGGCTGGATCTCATGCAAACAGACACAATGGGATTTTGGAGTCTTTAATGTATTTGACAGCCTGTGTCTGGTCAAACGTCTCTACAAGCAGTTTAAAGCACTTACAGGTTACCTTGCTGGCAGTGTTCGGACGGGTCACGTGACCAGCACACATGCCTCACAAAGACCTAAGAGTAAACCTTTATTTAAGGTTCCAAGATGACAAAACTCCAACCGTTCCTGCTCCCTGCAGCTTTTGTGAAAATGACAAGACCACAACGCAAACGGAACAAGGAGTTGACTCCCAACAGCGGAACCATTGACTCGATTCCTAAAATCAAAAGTTCACTTGAACATGGGTGAAAGCACAGAGGACAAATCCACAGACATGGCCTCTAAACGGTCTTCCTTAGCTAGCATATCGCTCCACTTACTCACGGTCTCAGAAACAAAGCACATCCACCTCGCTCTGGTGTTGACTTTGGATGCACACGGGTAACCACAACCACATGTAAAGTTGCTCCTAACTAATTCATTCAGGAACACTCTGGTTTGCTGTGGACCCAGACTGCTGTACCTTTGATTAGGCGACGTGTCTGATTCCAATTATGGGGAGTGGGAACTGGGTGGGGGCCTGCTATTGTGGTTTTACAGTCTGCTGGCGTGACATCCACTGCTCTTTTTTAACCCACTAGGGACATATTGCTCACAGCACTTGAAGGTTTTCGGGGTGGGGGGGTTTATTTGAACTACTGAGACTGTGCAGAGGCGAAAAGTCTACGAGTGTTTGGGACTCCAACCCTATGGCTAATGCACCCAGTTTTACTGAAACATCCTAATGTTAAATCACATGGATTTGTTAGTATGCTCACGCATTTATCTGTAGAACATGTCCAAATTAGGCGGCACGGTGGCGTGCCGGTTAGCACTGTTGCCTCGCACCTCCAGGCCTAGGGTTCGATTCCCCCCTTGAGTCTGTGTGTGTGGAGTTTGCATGTTCTCCCTGTGCTGTGCCACGAATCTGCTAACCCCGTGTGTGGGTTTTCTCTGGGTTCTCTGGTTTCCTCCCACAGTCAAAAGACATGCAGGTTAGGTTGATTGGTGTGTCCAAATTGCCTGTAGTGTGTGTGTGTGTGTGTGCCCTGCCCTGTGGTGGGTTGGTGCCCCGCCCTGAGTGTCCCCTCCCTGCGCCCTATGTGTTCTGGGATGGGTTCCAGGCTTCCCCGCGACCCTCACCAGGACTAAGCGGTATAGAAGATGACATGTCAAAGTATTTGTTATCCCTGATACAAATATGGTATTGTCTACTTAAAAAAAAAAACCTAAGGTGTGTGTGTGTCTGACTGCAATCAATCGCATGTGCATTAACACACCACCTCTAAATGTCCGTGTGCATGTCTCCATGTACCTCAGCTTTGAGGTGTATGTGAATGAGAACATGGTTGTGTATATGGAAGTGAGTAAGAATATGTGTGTGATTCTGTGCGTTTGTGTATGTGTGTTTGCATGTGAGTCTGTGTGCGCATTTAAAAAAGTGAGTGTATGAGTGTGAGCAATTGCATGCACCCATTTGAGTGTGTGTATATTTACGCATGAAAATATATGTGTGTGTGCAGGCACACGAGTGTGAAAGTGTTTGGGTGTGCACTTGTCATTGTGAGTGCGTGCGTGTATGCACGTCACTTTGTGCAGCGAGTGCATGTGGATATATACATTTGAGTGCATGCGTGTCGGTGAGTGCGTAAGTCTTTACGTGTGTGCGCGTGTCAGTGCATGAGTGTGTCTGTGCACGCATGTGAATGTGTGTGAGTGCATGTGTGTGTGTCCATGTGTGAGAGTATGTTTACACATATGAAAGTGACTCCACGCACACGTGCCTGTGCCCCCCGCCCCTGCACCTGCAGGATGTAGCCGCGCACGTAGTCGCGCAGTGTCCAGCCCAGGCCATGCAGGATGTGCAGAACCTCCTCCTGCTTGAGCACGCTGAACAGGCGGTCCAGCAGGATCTTCAGGCGCACTGGCACCGCCTGCGTGCCGTACAGCATGAGGCTGCTGATGTCAAACACCACGTTGGACTGGACGATCTCCACCTGCGTTGGGTGGTACAGGTGCTGCGTGCTCAGCTTGTCCAGTGCTGGAGACAGACAGATAAGCAGACAAACAGAGGAGCAGATGCTGAGAACAGATCTTGTCTTCATTCTTTGAAAATAATTTGTTTTTCACAGATTGCAAACAAACTCACATTGAGGGATTTTAAAGAACGTCAGTGCTCAGATATGGTGTGCTGTGCTGCTTATGACATTTATTAATCCCTTTCTGGTTATATATATATATTTTGTTTTATTGTAATTTCTTTGTAAGATAAAAATACGACTTGGTTTTAAAATAGGATGACGCATTGCGAAATAAACACATAAATATCCTAAAACATCATAAAACACATCAGAGCATTTCACTTTTCACAGGACAGAAAAAAACGCACATGGATTTACTCCCGAGTGTGTTTTGCTCAGCGCACATCTGAGACGACCACTAAGAAAGGACAGCAGACAAGTCAAAAGCAGAACGTTTCGGACCGAATCGTCTCCAAGATCCCTGTGATCTGATGCCAAAGGGGGTTTTGCCAGCAGCCCCTCGGAGTGGAACAGCGAGGGTGCACACTTAGGGTTGTAACTGTGGGCCTCTCGCTGGCTGTGAGAAAAGCACCAAGCACTACCGCGCTGAGTCCTGAGCCCCAGGCTTCCCCACCCACCTCTCTCTGATTCCTCTCCTAAGTAGCTGGCCGCTCTGCAACACCCCATTATGACACCGCTATAAGATAAAAGCGCTGGCATTAATGTAATTGTCTACCTTTTGTCTCTTTAGCCTAATCTCCTTCTCTCACTGTCTCTCTCTTTCTCTCTCTCCCAACCCCCCCCGACTTCCTCACTCTCGCCCTTCCTCTCCGGCAGTTAGGCTGTCTGTGTGACACCTGTTTTTGTCTCTTCAGATCCTACGACAGGTTTTCCGCTGACAAGGTTTCTGCCCCGCAACACATTCTGCCAGACATGAACATAATAAAAAATGAAGAACTACTTGTCAGAGCCGCTGCCACAGATGAAATGAAATGTGGAAAAAAAGGGAGAGGAATTCCTGACAGGTCTGTGGGAGATTAAAAATATTCGACAGGCCCGGTGACGGTCGCTGACGGGCCTTTCTGGCTGGCCAAACAGGTGTTTCCTTTTATCTTCCCCCCTTTATTCCTCCTTCTCTTCTATCTTTCACATCCCCGAACGTGAGAGGATGTATTGATTGATGACAACTGATTTTGTGGTAAATACAAAAATGCAAGTAGGCCTTACATAGATAATTGATAAATTACACAAGTGTTTTTTTTTTATTTAAACTTAAGCTCGCTAAGTGACACCGGGCAGAACTGTACTTAAAGCACAACCAGATGGGACTTCCAGATCCTTCTCCTAGCACAGAAAACAACGGTAAATTGAAGCAAATCAGAAACGAGGCCAAGGAAAAGAATGGACTGGCCCACGATACTGTGTAAGATTGGGCCGAGAGCGGGCTTTTGATGATAAGAACCGTTGAGGATCATTTATTGAAAAGCCGTGTTCTGTCAGAGACATATGTTTGAGACTTTACACCATCAAAGGCAGCCTTTCTCATCTACCTGGCACGCTGATCCTGTAAGTGCACAGATTAAAGTCTGAATAACGTCTGAAAGTCACGGGGGCCTTACAAAAAGTACATTTAGAGAGAGTGCGTGCATGTGCATGTGACAGAGCTGTGCGTGAGCACAGGCAACGCCTGTCAGTTTGTGTCTACATGGCTCTGTCTACACGAATGGATGTTAAACACGGACAACCGTGCACGCAAACACGGGTTCCTAATGTTTCCTCTTTATCCAGCATAGGCCACCGTGACAACATGCTCTTGTGCTCCTGCAAAAGGTCAGATGGAGCCCGACTCCTTGGAACCCGGGCTATCGCTCCAACTGCTCACACAAAACCCCAGCATTAGCTGTTAGCCTTACAGAGGCAGTAATCTTGATAACAAGCCCAACCTGTGCTGAGACACAGAGTGCATAAACAGGAACCAAATTATCTGTCCCTCCTAAAGACTGGGATGGAGAGAGTCTTTAAGCAGTGGTCTGATGTAGCACAACTATATCCCTTCAAATTAGCCAGACCATTAGACAGACTGGAACATAAGAACTGCTGCTTTGACTCAGGTAAGTGCCATCACTGAGACTAAGAACACCTCTGTATATGATTTAAACACTGTAAATATGCCACGCTGGCAGAGAACAAGCCTGCTTTCATCACAGCCAATTCTGATACTCTGCATACACATGCTACTATTTACACTGGGTTCAAAAGGTAGCGCAGCAGTGTGAGACAGCCACCGGTAGCCTGACAGTTGCTGCTTCTCATTGAGGAAGGGGGATAGCTGAGGAGAGGTACTTAAATTCAATGGCCCTGGTAAAATCATTCAGCCCAGTGAGCAGGTGCACACTGCGGGTCACTTTGGCTAAAGAAGGATATAAAGCAGCTGAAAGTCAGACATCTAAAGTAGGTTTGTTATAGGCCCAGCATGGAGAGGTCTCCTGTTGGACCCTTGAGATTTTAGGTTACAGCAGTTCAATGGTGCCGGAAATGGTCGGTCACAGAAAAGTGTTGGGTGATGCAAGGAGGGAAGGGCTTAACGCTGCCTTACCGTGGGCCACCCAGCCGTGCTTGCACTGGTCACATGTGCGTAGGTTGATCTTGCCCGGCTGGAAACACTCACACGTGCAGTTCACCAAAGTGCAGCGAATGGCCTGGCAAGGGAGAGGTGACAGGTCAGTCAGTCGACCAATCACAGCTGTTTCAGAACGACCTGTAAACAGTTCTTTGTCAGCTGTCCAGACTAGAAAAGCAATAAGTGTAACAAACACAATGCGTGTTATTACACCACTGAGTGTCATGCACAAAGACATCACAATCTAATTCCCTGGCACAGTTCTTTAACAGTCAATGTGAAATAACAAAAAAACACTTTGATCTATGTCAAGAATGGCTTCACCTGAGTTCTTTTTCAACCACACACACCACTACTACTGAAGACTATTATTTTGTAGGAGACAGCATTATTTTCAGCATCAGTGAAATCCTGTTTTCACAATATTTTGCTACACGAAGCCTGGCTGAACCAGGCGTAACCCGTGAGCTATCAGTGGTGAGTGGTGAAACACTCAGACCACATGAGGCATCCAGGACCACCGGAACTTATTGTTTGATAAATCACCGAGTTAATCGCAAACACTTTCTCACTGAAAAAGCTCTCCTTAGGGAAAGAGGGCGAAGCCGTTTAACCAACTGAAGACATTTCAGCTCCATTTTTCTTTAAGCCCACACTGCTGAGCTCTCACGGGGTCAGACTCCACAGAAATCCACAAATTAGGGCCGTAATTCATATTAGAGAATACATACACACAGATGTAAATTCCCATAAGGGAAAAAAAGTATACAGTGAATTGCAGAACTTTCATTTCATACCACAGAATCAAGTTAATACTACAGCGTGCCTTTGCAATTAAGCCCCTGTGATGTCATTGAAAGAGGGCATATACTATGGGATGTTTTAGTTTTTTTATATACACGACATTACCAAAGGCACAAACCAGTCACAATGCCCCCATAACTCAAACCACTAAAACGCACTGACATCTGTAAAGTTATAAAAGTTATAAAAGTTACTGACATATGCGAGCATTCTGTGTGATGTAAAGTTAATGTGCTGGAAACCCATTTATTGACACACTTGTACATAAATTCACAGCTGATCATCATTTAAGGACACCTTATATTTGGTCACCAGGATGTTGAACCCATGGTAGGAGTGGGGGAGTAGGAACGTGTGACATACCTGTCAGAGAATATCTGTCAGAGAATATGTTCGTTCACACACACACACACACACACACACACACACACAGGGCAAAGACACTAGCTGCCTTGAGCTGCATTTCTTTGAAAAAAAAACCAGGGTGAGAAAATATATGTTACAAAATAATGGCAGATAGAACATGTGAGTCAAGGAGAACACGACTTTCAGGCTGCTTACAGAAGTACATCAGGGCTACTCTTACTGTCCGCACTTCTACATAAAACACCTACATATCTCACAGCCAATAGGGTGAAAGATAACACACTGGGAGGTAGGAAATACAAACAATATTTCAAATATTTCATGTCAGTGAAAATCTATTATATATGCATACAATGGTAATTTAAAAAAATTGTGATTCTATCTGTGGTGGGTTGGCACCCTGCCCAAGGTGTCCCCTGCCCCACACCCTGTGCTTCCTGGGATGGGCCCCAGGCTTCCCGCAACCCTGAATTGGATACGGCAGTATAGCGAATGGATGGATTCTGTCTGAAAATACAACAAAATTTGTATTTATCAAAAAAAGTAAGACTTGGACACAGCAAAAGGACAAAGCAGAACAGTCAGGAACCAACACAAATACAGAAACGGTGCTTTAAATACCAGGAGGTGGGGGAGTCTTTTAAATATTATAGTGTATTAGAGACAGCTTCTTTCCATAATAAACTGTACACTATAAATTTGATGATGCGAATTGTTTTTCTGAATATAACATTATGTTAAAGCTGCAAATCAGATTAAAATCTTGTGATGTTTTTCTTCCTGTACCTGTATGAAGAATGGCAATAAACATCCAGCAGTAAAAGGATGACAAGTAACGTACCCTTTTTAGACCTTCTTTTTTTAATGTACAGATGTATAAGACGCTCTCTCTGATCAGCTTTCCCTCTGCCAGAGCCGGACAGCTCCCTGAGGCAGCAATACCAAATTACCGCTCAGTACCACTTAAATGCGACAGGTGACGTTTTCATGAACACAGACATGATCGCAGTGACTCTCAGCAGACGGGGTTGGGGGGGGGGGTTCCTGAGACATGTGTCACAGAGTGTCTGCCCTCCAGGCCTGCTCCCTAGAAAGCCCTAGTCAGCCCAGCCAGAAAAACACACCCAAACTCAGGGCCTCCCTAGTGCAGCTGAAAAATGGCTCTAACTTCCACATTCAGAATAAAAAATTTTTTTAAGTTTTACATGGACAGACAACTGGTAAAAAATATTATATATACATACACAGAAAAGGAGAAAGTACATTTGTCTGTAGAGATGTATAAAAAGATTGGCATGCTATTTTGGATTACACTAAGGTGCAGTATTTTGGGCTGTAAGGAATAGTACAAAAACAATGTAGGACTCTGCTGAGCTCAATAAAGGTCTCTATTTAGCAACATCAGGGGTCCAAATGCATCTTTATAACGTCACAACCAAAGTGCAGAACTAATAACTCACCATAGCTAGGTGTATGTGACAGTGTGTCTGTGTGTGTGCGTGCAAGCGCTGGCCAGGTGAAACCAGGCCCTGGTTTCATCCAGTAAGTTCCCTTGATTACCAGCAGTCTGTCAGGCTCCTGGTCAGCTGAGTTTCTGCACCTCTGCACCTCAGCTCAGGGCAGAAGCTTGAACTGCTGTACCCTGGCAGTGTAATTCCTCCCTGAATACACCATCTTGTCCTGCCTGCCAGCAAACTCTCAATATCATAACACTCATCCTTTTTCTCTTCTTCCTCCGCTGACAGCCTTACCTCACCCAGATTCACATGCAGAACTTTTAGTGCACACCGCTATTCCCAAAACCCAGAAGTTACATATTCGAGTTTCAGTCTTCTCAAAACACAGGAGCCTGTGCAAGCACTGCAAACACAAACGTTTTCGGTACCACCAATCAAACAGAATGTGGGAGAAATTTGCAGAACTTAGAACTTGCAAGTAATTAATCAATTAAATGAGTCTAGAATGAGATTCAAAATCATTGCTGGCCTCTGTATTATTTGAATACACTTTGCATGAGTTGGTTAAGAAAGCAAATTATCAAAAGAATGCTATTAATTTTGACTTTCTTATTTTGCCATAGCAGTAAAGCGTAATCCTACAGACGTAATATCTACTGCCAAACCAGTACTCTTTTCCACTGAAACTCAGGCCCATATTTCTTTACACAGCACTAATATGACTTGGGGCAGATTTTCCAACCTTGATCAGAAGTGCTAGAGCTTAAACCACCACTGAGTGCTTGGAGACCAATAATAATTAGAGTAAAAAACCCAGCCATCAAACATGCTCGCCTTTGTAAATGTGACATTTTGTTCCCTCTGTGAACATATTTAATCTCCCCCCTGATCCTGAATTAAAACATTCATTCCACTACACTTAGATTACGTGTGTGTCGGTCCGTGTTTCCATCACAGCTAGCGGGACAGGGACGCGCGTTCCCGTATGTGCATGCGGCGTGGTGCCGTCCTGCCGATTTGCTGCGGAGACGCAGCTGAGGCTGGACGTTTTATGAAGCCGCTTCACTGCCGGCCCTGCTCTCCTGCAGATCTTCTGTCCAAAGACGGTGCTCAAACACACCTCCACAACTCAGAAAAGGGTTAAAGATGTCTTTCGGAAGGTCTGACTCCAATGTTTTACAATCTGTGCACTGTACCTAAACAGTTTGTCGAGGTAAAGAAATCGTTACTTGTGCAGGAGTGCCTTGTAAATAAATAAACACAATCTGCGTAACACCCCGTCGTGCGCCCATAGGTGGGACGCGAAGTACAGCTTCTTTGTTACTTTACTTAAAATGGATTTCCAAGTATCTGTGCTTTACTTGAATTACATATTTTTCTTAATGCTTTTTTTTTTAACCTTTGCTCAGTACTTTCAGGTGAAAGCCTATTCCTTTCTTCTCACTACAATTTACAAAAGACTTGTTCCCATCAGGTTCCCTTTGCCTACACAACTGCCTCCTCTTTCACTTAATTACCTCCCTGGAATTTTCACGTGTAGCCATTTTTGTCCATACACCCGGTGCAAAGTACCTTAGTTCTCAATGACAGTTACAATATTGCTACCTTGTGTCTTATTTCAGCTTTTCTCCACATCTCTGTTTCCGATTCCCTGACCCATCCGCTACCTTTTATCTCCTCCCCTACACGCTTTCTTGTCTCGGATGGACGTCCCTGGTTACAACTTTTTTGCCTGGGTTTTCGTCCTCTATGGATTATAGACGTTGAAAATAAAGCCTGTTCTTTGCATTTCGCTTCACTTTCTTGTTTTGTTCAGTCAAATTATTACAGTTACTCTATCCATCAAGTCTATTGCAAATAACTTCCAGTGTCCTACAGCAAACGGATAAGTACCAAAAAAAAAAAAAAAGAAATGCAGATGGACATTTAATTCTGCCTATTTGCAACACTGATATTAGCTTTTCGTAACAATGCATGACTTGCTATTCACATATTCAGGAACAAATGCGCGAATAACACGAAAAGTAGAAGAGTGGTACAAAGCAGCAGCAACAATTTCATGGAAGACGGCGCGAGTTATATCACTAACGGTGTCAAGGATCTTAAAGAATGCGATATCTGCATTTGCTATTGTAAAGTCGACGTAGGTAATGCATTTGCGTTTTTAGAGCAAAACTTTCACTTTAATAAAACAGTTGTACACATTCATTTCGCATCTGTGAGTCTTTATCACAGCAATGCTCAACAGTGTTGTATAACGTACACGAAACCCACACTTAAGTTAAACGTTTTTTATATATTATTAAAAGTTATTTATAAAAGATATTTTACTATAAAATTACTTAAGTAAAAGTCATAGTCACCCATTGTAATAGTACTTGAGTGAAAGCATGAAAGTCCGTTATTTACTTAAGGATCAAAAGTAGTTTCCAAGTAAATGTACTTAAGTATTGAAAGTAAAAGTATCTTCTTTAAAAAGCAGTCAGAATTTGAAGAATTCCAAACTATTAATTTGCAGTGTGTTCTTTTCCAAATTATTAATTACTGCACCACCTAAAACTAAAACAAAAAGCATGTGTTTCTTGAGGTTTGATAGGGAGTTTTTAATTGCAAGAATTTAGTGCTTTTTGGCAATCACAAGAGGCACTTTATTTGATATGACGAACCCTTCACAACCAAGAAAGGAGAACATCTCTTGGAGATATGTCCACGGGTGGTCTGACTCGTTTAAAGCAGGAGGCATAGTTGGAGAAATTATGTTAGCAGATGTAGCAGGTGTTGGGGCAGCATCACTGCTGCTAGAGGAAGATGCTGCTGCTTTCATGATAGCTTCTTTCTGCTGCACTTTTGACCTGCCTGAGCTTGTTATGCTGAACTCACTAAACTAAAACTAGGTTATTTTTTTTGTTGTAAGTAACAAAAATACTAAGTGGGAAATGTATTGGAATAAAATTTAACATTTTATTTAAGAAAAGTAGTGGAGTAAAAATAAAAGCCAAGAGAAAATTAAAAAACACAAGTAAAGTACAGATACTCCCAAAAAAAACTGAAGTACTGTAAGGATATACTATTACTTCATTACATTACACCACTGATTCTCAGTGCAAATAGAAAGCATGCTTTAGAAATGCTTTTTTGGAGAAGGGGTACTTTTACTTTTACACTTGAGGTAAATATATCAACATGGTAGTTTTACTTTTATTATAGGGCTTTTTTTTAGCTGAGTAATTGTACTTTCACTTAAAACATGCTTGTACCTTGCATCATTTGTTGTTGAACTGTTAATTTGTGTGACACCATTATGCTTTGTATCTAGTGATCCTGCTGCTTGTGTTTACTTATCTTCAAATCCAGTCTGTGTGTGTGTGTGTGTGTGTGTGTGTGGGGGGGGGGGATATTAAAATTGACCTTGCCAAAAACCCAAAGACCATAAATTTAGACCTGACACAAATATGCTGATGTCTCCTCCATGCATTCACAGAAAAAGATCCTTTCAATAGAAGAGCCATCAGGTGTGAAAACAATTTTAAAAAACAATTTTAACATTTTAAAATGTAACCTGCTTGATTGGGATTTGTGTTTGTAAACAACACAAATTCATTCAATTTATTCTAATATATTTACTCAGTTAGCAGACACATTTGTCCTAAGCAACTTACAAATTACAAAAGAAAAAATGGTTCTCTGCATTTAACCCATTTAATCCTGGCTGAGTAGTGGGCAGTCATTATTTGGTGCCCAGGGAGCTAGCGCTGAGTGGACGGCACTTGGTGGTCGGGGCGGAATTCAAGCTGGGAGACTTAAGCATTCCAACCTGATGTTTTATCCATTGAGCCATTGGCTGCCACTATATACTATAATACAACCTTTCCTCATATAAAAACCTAAAAACTAACTTAGCATTTCTTGGTATGTTCACTTCATGAAAGCTAAATTATAAAAGAAACTGAGTATGGAAGGCTAAAGTCATAAGCATAGTCACAGTCACACCAAGGGTACCATCATTTTCAATTAGCAACTATTTTGTTTACTGACCAGGTTGTTAAAATGTAACTTGGTCACTAAACGAGAAAAGGGTGTACAATGACCATCACGATATTTCCTCTCGAAGTTCTTAATGATTTTTTGAAAAGTAAAAACAATAAATGGACACCGATATCACAGTCACTAATTTCACCGAGTATTAACAATGTATGTGAAAGTAAAGCCAGAAGGTGCAAAAAAGAAGAATGCTCAAAACAGCATTAGGAACTACATGTGCATACATAAATCCACACAACATACTGTGTAACTATTAAGGAATGTAATGCTAACATTCCATGTTGTTTAGTTACTAAGGTGACAGTGTGTAAAGGAAAGTAGCTAAAATGAAGTAAATAAGGGTCCCCCTCTCACAATGGTGCAGAGACCGAGCGTGAGTTTTCGTTAACTTGGTACTGATGATCAGTGATAAATGATCTCCAGGGAAACACACTCCCACATGGCGCAGCATCTCACACCCGAAGAGGAGGACGACTGCGAATGAGTAAAATAAATGAGCAATCAGGCTGGAATAGGGCAGTGGGTGTTGTAATAAAGTGCAGGATAAAGTTCCCAGCTGTGAAGGTTGGGGGGGAGCATCCTCGCTTTATGTTTCTACATGTGTTTTGTCACCACAGCATGAGAATACTGTTATCAATTCCCCTGTCAAACACTGCACATTAGTCACCAAAGTGTCTAGTCAGAGTTTCCTCTCTGGCTTAGAGGAAAAGTGACCGCGTGGAGGAGGTGACAGGGGTGAGGAGGGCGACTGAGGGAGACCAGGGGGTGGGTGGGTTGACGGGGCCATGAAGGTATGCACCATTTCCTGAGAGGATGGGGAGGAAAAGAGGGGTTTGTCAGTAGGGACTTTCAGAAGACAACAATAACACAGGCAAGACCGAGACGGGGTTTTAGTTAGAGACCTCCTGCCCAGGCCCTCTGGTGTCCTTCTCTTTCTCCTTTTCCTTTGATTCTGGAGCTACTCACACTTTGTGTGTGACAAACACTGTAGTTGAATGTGGGCTCTTGTTCCACTCCGGTGCATAAACACTCCCAGGTGGCACCAGTGACTGATGGAGTTCTCATAAGAAGCTGTTACTGAAACACAGAGAACCCAAAATGTTTAGTCCTGGTCAGACTGCTGAAGTCCAGGTCCTCAAGTGTCAGTAGCCACCTGCCTTTCTGTTTACAAGACACTTTACACCTTAATGTACTGTACAAGTTCACAGTTGCTGAATTTGGGTGAAATTTATTACTCAAAACCACATTTTCAACAAGCCTAAAATCAAACGCATCTGAAATGTAGAACTCACAAAAACAAAACAACAACTAACGCATGATACTGAAATTCTGGCAAAGCCCCAAATGGAAAAAAATCATTGACAGCAAATGAAAATGTGAACAGTGTGGCTCAGCTAATCTCCAACTTGGGCTTTTGTGTAGTAATGATTATTTTTTAAATCCTTTAAAACTATTTAAATCCTTCAAAACTAAACAGTTTAACATCGTGACTTTTAAATGGTAAACTGGAATAGCATTACAGATCCCACGTGATAACCTGTGGGAGGTGGAAGAGCTGGTGGACAGAATGAGGATTCAAACAGGAGCAAAGAGAAAATTACTTTAGATTTGCCATTAGGTGGAATAAGAATTATGCATCCAGAGACCCCAATTCTAATTCTCATTTCAGCTATCTGAAAACCATCTGCCACAAACTCAACTACATCCCATCAAGAAAGTTAAAGAAAAGACACGTGATAAGCACAGGTTTGTGACTCTTGGGAAATTACAAGTTCTGACTGGAGCAGGGGTTTACAACACAACCAAACCAGGAAACTCTAAACAAGCCATCTAAGTGTCAAAGAATTGGACGATGGGACGTACAACAAGACATTCTTATACAACTGCACTAATGAGGTAGTTTGGACCAATGTTAATAGTGATTGTGTTGAGCCCTTATATCACTATAGATACCAGAACACAGGAGTGGATGCCTGTTTTTATACAATGACTAACACAAAATCTAACACAAGCAGCCTCATTGAAATGACGACGGAAGCTTTTCATACGGACTAACCTCCTCCATCATTTGGTAATGAGAACAAACAATCACTGTTTTTACAATGCACTTTAATTTCAAATAACTATTAATAAAACTAATTTTAAAAATATGCTAATACAAAGAATGATGTAGAAAAAAACTGACTTTTTTCATATGTTTCACTCTTTGCACTACCTGACACTTCTCCCCTAGTGTAGCATTTGGTAAAAATAACATTTGTGCAACACCCAAAGGGCACCACACTGAATTTATACATGCCACAAAGTTACAACAAAGGACCATCCTGAGTCCAAGCATACAGACACTGGATCGTTATCGGTCCTTGGCTAATCACAGTAGCTGGCTGTAGTTCACGCAGCACAGATCACGTGACCACAAAAGTGCCACACTGAAAAAGGAAGTAACTTTCCTGTTGATATATGGTAACAAAGTGTCACTGTTTACACACTTTCTATTTTGTAAGTCACAAGTTTAATTCCTGTTCATTATAGTTCAGAATATGTACATAAAATGACACACATTCACAATGACAAAAACACAGTACCTTTATATATATATATATATATATAAAAAATACCATAACTGTAGTCATAGTTTATGAAGATAAGCAAAATGTTTGAATTTAAAAAAGAAAGCATTTTACAGCTTCTCTTTATTTACACTTTCTGCCTTTCCCTGACCTTTACTTGAGTGTGTGGGCTGTGGACATTCAGAATCCTTGGGGATAAGATGTGTTTATAGCATGCAGCCTCTGTTCCAGCCAGAATCTCTGAGATATTTTCAAAGATGTGTTCGTTCCAACTTTGCCTTCATGCTGCTGTGTGTGTGAAACTTGGTATGAAGCCCTCTGTGCTGAACCTCCAGCCCTCCTTTATCTGTGCACTTTTAAAAGGCTATGGCTGTGTTAGGGCATCAGTTGTGACCAACATGCTTCCAACTTCAAAGACAGAACACTGTTCCAATTCTGCTGGGCTTGGCCCATATGCAGGTCGTTAACACTGAGGACATCTACAGAACCGCAGTCAAAAGATCAGTAGGTGAGCCACTGTTTTTAGTTTGTTAACAATGGGAGAAATGCAAGGCTGTATACAAAAAGTATCCCTTGGATTTCATAAATAACCCTAGCCCCTAGCAATAAAACTCAATTAACATAATAATTAATACAAAAAACACATAGACACCTTGCCTCCCCAATAGTGCGGAAAGGCTGTGACTGATTGCCACCACCTGCTGATTAAGTCCAGGTGTTTTACGGTTATCCACAGGCATCAGCATTCGAACATGGAGAGGGCTTTGCCAACCTTTTGTCTGGGTGTACACATTCCTTACACAGATGGCAGACAGGCACATAACCTAGATGCACTCATAAAGCTAGCTGCTCACACATTTTCACTGAAAAAAGAGAGGGAGGGTCACCCTGTATTCAGTGGCAACGTTTTATTGACTTAATACTGAGAGGTATATAGAAAAATATATTTTAAATGCAAATTGTTGCCTTGCTTTTGGTTCTAGAAATGTGAGTGGAAGGTCAAACTGAACAAGGCCCTGGTTCGTAAGGATGTGCCTGTTGAGAGAAAAGCTGTTTTTGCTGTTTTTTAAGACTAGCGTCTTTGTCAAGTATTTTATTGTACAACAGCTCGGAACGTAGGTGAACAGCTTTCATTATTTTAGCAAAAACGTGGGTACCAGAATCTCCTGCAAATCACATTTTTTAAACTGTTCTTTTATTTGAAGTCTTTTTTTCTTTCAGATGTATTATGTGGATCCATGTTGTAAAAAAATCTATAAAGAAAACAAGAATCAGGCTTAAACTAAGGAAATATTTGGTACTTCCCTAGGAAAATGTTTTTCAATTACTAACCACACGCATATAAGGCTAATCACTGCACAGATTTTAGGCATTTTGTTCTTATTAGTTTCATTTAATGTTCAGGAACCATGCCAGTGAAACGTATCTGCATACTGCAGACCTAATTTTCCTCAAAATACCAACAATTTGACTCTTGTTCAGGTTCCACTGACCACCCATCTGAAACACACTCATAAAGCCTCAGTTAGTAAAAGGCTGAAGGCACACAAAATTGCCTTCTTTCAGGAAGCTGAAATCTTTCCAAACTGAACTGCACAGAATGCAGTGTTTTTTCACAAGTTAAAAATACTGTAACATTTTCTATAGGCGAAGGGACCGTACATGTTAGCATGCTGCACAATGTAACTTAGTTTATACAGTACAGTGAAAATACAGTGCTCTTTTTTCTACATGTGCCCATACTCCACCCTGCAAATATTTTTACAAACTCCCCCTTCCTCCTGCCCCTGCCTGAGTCCAACCAAGCCAAGCCTTCCATCGCTCATCTGGTCCACTGTGTAATTTGAGTCATAAAAAATGGACCATGCTCAAAAAAATAAATAAATAAATACTGGCGTTTATATCAGGTGACAATATACAAGATGCCAGGTAACATGTCAGGGCTAACCCTGCGTGCACCGGCAAAACTCCCAGAATTCACTGCACCCTTCACAAATAAACACATGACACACCCCCAAACTACAGCTGGCTACAGCAGGTACAGAGAAGGTTCCTTTCGCTCGTTAGCAGCAATGGAAAAACATAAAAAGGCAACATACTCTCGCCCGGGATGGACAGCTGCACAGGAGAGCAGTCTGGGCCTGCAGCCACTCCCAAGCAACCCGGCAAATGTCACGACCACACAGAATGAGGCCGGCCTTTTGGGCTGAGCACAGCCAGGGTGGCTCCGTTGGCGGGAACGTGGGGGGGGGATCAGCCACTGTGAATTTGCTTCTCATTTGTTCCCGCCTTACTTGGACAATGAGCATTTTACAAGGTGGGACATCCCAGAACATCCCTAACAACCACTCCTGTCACTGCCTCGTGGGAGGACGTGACCAAAGCGCCAACAGGAGACTGCCTTTACCCAGAGTCCTGTGTACAAAATTACAGGTTAATCTGAAAGCTGAACCTCCTTACAATTGTGCCAAGTCAAAATTGTATGCATGTTGTTTCTGTGCTTTGTATATAGTATATAATTAAAACCACATAACAATTGACAAAAAAAATCATAGTCACAAGCCGTCACATAGACGTTGTGTGTGTGTGTGTGTCACAGTGCTCACTCATTACTGAAAACACATTGTGTTATAATCTTCACAACCTGCTGCCAAACCTGTGTAAGAGCTGCTGGGAAAGCAACGGCTAGCGATTCAGAATGCTATGCACATGTTTGTGTAATAATTCACATGTAAACAGCTGGCTGTTCTAGTTCACAGCTGTTCTTCTAATTTGTTTCTTGGTAAAAAAAAAAAAAAAAAGTCCTGCAACTATCCTATGAAATGACTCATGGTGACTTGCAGCACAACGCGCACTCGTGGACGGGACGTGTGTCATCCAGCGTCCTGCTATGTGACCTGTTAACAGCTGGGTTCAGAGCGCAATGTCAGGCCATGCAGTAACAACTTACAAGCTGTTTCAAAAGCTCATACTGGGAAGTCAAAGTGTGGCACCACAGCCAGATCGACCACCCCCCTCCACAAGACACAGAGGGGACTGACTCTAAGCTGCACACAAGCGTGTCAGCGCAAAACACCCACCCCTACAGCTGTGAAGACCACAATTACCTTGCGCATGTTTGAGACGTCTCCAAAGTTTAAGCTACACTCGTTATGGCGGGATGCATTCCGCTGGGTCATCTCTCCACAGCGCTCCCGCTCAGGTGGAGGATCCTTCCAGGGTGCTCGGTCCGGATCAGGCTTAGGAGGGGCAAAGAGGCACTAGAGTGAGCCAGCGGTACTGTCTACCCTCACACCTCCTGCCTCCATAGCTTATGTGACTACTGCACTGCTGTTCCACTGTCGAGCATGCGTGCATACACCCTCCTGAGCACATGTGCGTGTGTCTGTGTGTGTTTGTGTGTGTGTGTGTGTGTGTGTGTGTGTGTGTGTGTGCGCACGTGTGTAAGGAAAGTCCATCTGGGTGTTCTCTTTATCAGCCTTACAAAGGTCACCGATAGAGAGCTGAAGTGGAGACTGCTCAGGGCATTGTGGGTCATAACGGAGCGACTCCACCCCTGCGCATGTCTGTGGGCTCACCCGCATACACGCACGCACACACACACACACACATACACACACACACACACACACACACAAAAAGGAGTAGTAGAGCTGGCATATTTCAGAATCACCCTCCATCCAGCTGCCAGGCCATGCCTCCTGATGACCTCACCTTGCTGTGCGAATCTCTATAAGACTACACTTTGGTCTCTTTGTAACACTTTTGTTTGAGAATGGTGATTCACAGGACAGTGGATTTAAAAATTTTAAATTCAAACTGTGTTTGTTATCAAAACAAAAAAATAGTTTCTTCTGCTCAGTTACATGACTATTCCTCAACACAGTGTAAAGTAGAAAAAAGATCAGGATAACAGACACTATCAGGACTGTAAATGTTTTCATGAGAATTATAAAGGTGACGCCAAGATGATAGATTATTGATGGCACATAATTTAATTTCTGTCCATTTAAATGAAGAGGGGTCCTGCTGTATGGGCTGCGACGGCCGTGTTGTGTAGAGCCAGTAATACTGCAGTCATGGCACTCACTGAACCAGCCGCAGGATTACACTCACCTTACAAACCAAACTTTCAGAATGAAGACGTTACCCCTACAAACCGAGACAGACTTTTTTACAACCATATGATCATGAGAAACATGCAGTGGCTCAGACTTAACAAGTGACATACTCCACACCCTCCAACAAACCCCCCCCACCCGCCTAATTTCACACACACACACCCCCCCTCCCAGATTCCTGCATCCCATATTTATAATTTTACCACATCCTAACAATAACACGAGCAAGAGCTGGTGCAAAACACGCGGTCCTGGCTAATGAATCACACACTCCGCTGCAAGAGGCGGTAAGTGTTACCAGCTGCAACGTTCCCTCTCACTTTGGCAGCGGGGCCACGGCGGAGCAGGGCCGGCGCATCTGCACGCAGCTGCGCGGCGCGGGGAGACCACAGCCTCGCCTCCTCCAGCTGCCCTCCGCAAGGCTCATTTTTCTCTGCCTCTGTTTGTCAGGGCTGTCCCTCCTAAGCCCTCCAGCCATCTTTGTTTTGACAGGGCTCCAGAGTTCCAGAAACTTCTCTCAGATGTGCTGAACTAAGGGAAAAACAAAACAAACTCCCCTAACACACGCAATTACGCGCTGAGACACACAAGTACTAGCGCTGGGGGGGGCTTAAAATGACACACAACACTCATGTAAAGTTATAGCCTCAAACTGGTTTCCTTTGGATCCTGTCAACAAACCCAGAAAAGTAGCCACTTTTGACTGGCAGCCCTTTAACATGAGTCTTTTCATCTTACCACATTAGTTCACCCAGGATGTGCTGCTTTCAAAAATTTCAACACAAATCAAATCATAAAATATGGGAAACCAGGGACGTTTAAAAGCATATTAAATCATATTTTCAGGACAAATTTAATGACTGTTCTACACAGCTTCTTCTGTTTTACCACCAAGAGTTTTCAACAACACTGTCGACAAACAACAAGCTGTGTTGCTCTTTTTCGTGCCCGACACGACAGCTTTCCGACAAGTGTGCATAGCAGTACAAGTTCGAAATGCGGCGTGCAGCTTCTGTTGCAGCAACATTTAACTGTCCGATGAGCAGCAGTCATTTCAAAGTCCATAAATTGTAACAAACTGCCAGATCCCTGCCAGGTGATTTACCAGCCAAAGAAACAGCCTCCAAACTGACTCAAATGAAAACCCCAGCTCACAGTAGCAGAAATGTAGGGATGAAGACGTGGCCTTCCTGTGGGCTTCCGAAACAGAAATCTTTCTAAAATTCACTGTTTTTCTTGCTGTAACCAAATAACTTTTTTTAATTTTATTGTTTCCTTCTGTTAGCATGACAACCGTAGTTTCAGCCCCATGCGATAGCTCTGCAAGGCATTTGTATAATGATGGGTAGTCATTTGAATATTCCCACTACATTAAAGTAATGTTTTTACATGATGCAGCAACATTACCGACGGTAATTGGGCTCATTGGACTTTACCGATTGAAAGCCAAAATTAATTACTTATGTATACAAAATGTCAAGCATCTAAAACAATCACACCACTTTCCAAAGAGTTATTTTTAACCCGTGTGCAACAATGCATTGATAGTGTAAATATCTGTGTTTTAATGTTTTTATGAATTTGTCCAATAGAAACTTTGATCTTGTCACATCCATGAGATAAACTGTATAAATTTGAAGTTTTGAGAAACAATAAGTTCTTATTTCCTTATTTTTTACCAATGATTTCGAATATAGTCCAAACGCGAATGATCTTACTGACACCTTTTAAAACTAAAACCATATAACAAACTGTAAACTAGTGCAAGACCACATTAGTAGGTCAAGAAAAGCATTAACACATTACAGACCTTTGGAAATAAAAATGTTAAATAACATAAATATATTTTATTATTATTATAACATTTACACAGTAGATAATTGTAATTTCAAACTTGTTACATATCCAGAACAAATTGGTATACACATGTCTGCCAGTGATGGTGATTTATTTGAAACCTTCTTTTTCTTGTAATTCTTTAGTGACATGCTTTCAACTCATCCTAGTGTTGTGCACGTTGACATGGTTACTGTGGTCATTGACGACTTCAGCTGTGACGGTGCCACGTTATTGGTGGTCTCCTCTGTTAAGACACGCACTGGGAGTGAGGCTACTGTCAGCAGACACCATCATAGGGGGCACGCATGTAGGGGAGAGCCCACAGCTGAAGTGAGGAAGAAGATCAGACAGGACCCAGACCCTAAGCTGGACCTGATGCTGGTGAGACGATTAGGCTGCGGCATCTTCCACTGCCCCTCTCGCAGGTACCCAGACTCTGGGAACAGAGATGACCTGTGTGTGCCGTGTTGCGTATGGTGTTGAAGGCCCACTAGTCACAGACACACACATACACACACATGCAAACACCCCCACTGTCCCCCACCTCCCCATCTCACACAAAGTGACAGGCAGTCGCCAGGAGGGGGGGGGGGGGAGCAAGGCCTGAGGCCCACAGATGTGGGCTTGAGTGGGGAGACACTCCCCTGAGCTCCAAGGCCTGCCAGCTGCCAGCAGAGACAGGAATAAATAATAACTCTGCAGACTGCCCCGATGCTGCCCGCTCCATTTTTCATCTTTCGGGAAAAAAAAAAAAATGAAGAAGTAACAAAAACCAGAACGCACTGCCGGGCTGAGAACGGCGCTGCCTGGTCTGGCAGGAGCGCACTGTTACCCGGGTCAAGCAGCGCGCCCTTCCAGTTACATCTAAGGCACTGGGCAAGCTCACCTCATCACAAACCGCAACATTACATTCCTTATTTGCCTAGAAAATTGGTTATCCAAAAGGGGTTTAGGTTTCACTCATACACTTTTCTGACCCTGTTTATACAGCTGGATGTTTTTAGAGAAAAGTCAGGTTTACGTGCACGCTCTGGGGCTGTTCCCGGGACGTGACCCTGTGTCCCTTCAGTCGCAAGTCCTCAATCACAGCACCCCTTCTGTGCTGTGAGTTAAGAGAAACGGCTGCCTGCGTTCGTCATCATCTTTAGGTGAATGCACTGTGGGGGGTTGGGGGGGGCTGCAGGACGCTGGAGATTCAGCGACAGCAGTGCATCACGCGGCGATGAACACAGGCGCGAAGGTTCTCTCTAATTGGTACGGCTACAATCCTCAGAGTGGTCTCCTTTAATTAATTAAAGCGTTAGCGGAGCTGAAAATTTTTAATCAGAACGTCGTCATCTGAAAACGAACAGTTCTTAATTACTAGGTTTACCACACCTGATGGGAATTGCCGGATTTTTCACCTGGCTTTATTTTTTGTTTTTAGCCCTTTTGCACGGCTAGGTGGCAGTTAGTCAAGCCACACATTCACGCTGCTCCTTATAGCTGCGTCGTAGCTAAGTGATGTGATATACTGCGTTCATTCATGAGCCTCATGAAAAGTGACAGAGGTAGTTTTCATTCTCCCTGTTGTGATGAAGACGGACATCAGCCCAGGCACTTTTTCCAGTGCAGTACTCGTCTCGTTGGTACAAAGTAACAAGGAAACTAACTTGCTTGGCACACCTTCTGGACATGAAATCACCTGCTCTGTCACCTGTCTGTCTGCATGAGGAGCATGTAGATGGACCATGGTACTCCCAGCAGAGACCACCCCATCCACCAGCATAGGAGGCAGAGAAGTCATGATGGCATGTAAACCATTCCTGCGTCAAGCAGAAAGAGACCATCACAGCCCTCACACAGTCTGAGTGATGTTAAACAGATCACTGAGATAACTAGGATGTGTGTGTGTGTGTGTGTGTGTGTGTGTGTGTGTGTGTGTGTGGGGGGGTGCATGACAGAGAGGGAATGGCTGTTACTGTACAATCATGGGTGTGGAATTCACTGAGCACCTCCCGTCCCCATGCTACGAGCTTGTCAACATTTTCAGGCTTGGGGGAGTGAGCTGGAGGTAGAGGTTTAGGCAACGCCAAGCAGGCCTTACGGAGACAATGATGGAAACCACACAGCACAAACCAGAACAGGGTTCTGCATCAAAACAGTGACATGATCCTCATAAGCACTCAGCTTAGTCACCACAGCCCTGGATAAAAACGCAACCCTTCTCGGAAGTCAACATAGCATAATGCTTGTCATTCTGACCACAAGGAGAATTTGTCCATCATAATCTCAGCCCTGCTTGAGCATTAAGTGTTGTCGAGTGGTTACTGCCGTCTGTGAAGCAAAACAGGCGATGAATTCAATCACAAGCTCATTGGCTTGTGTGCTCCACATAACAGCACTGATTTATTGTTCTGCAGGATTACCCCAAGGTGAGATTAACTATTCACCTACTGGGCAGCGACACCGGAAGAGGAAGAAACTCCAAAGCCTGCTCAGGGACAAGTCCCGACGGCCCCCATTTATCTTTGCCAAGAACAACAAACTGGTCAATATTTACGAAAGAGTTGTCAAATTGCCGCCATACGTCCAGTTTATGACAGTAATCATGCAATAATTCACTGCTGTTACCGGGCAAAAACAGATGACTTGCGACAATTAATCACCGGTTAGAGGAAAGAGATACCAGACAAGCCTCTGTCTGTAGCCACACATTCTGCAAACCTCGTTAAAACAAAGGCTTTCAGAGATCAGGCAGGTCAATGTACAGAGTCACTCCTCAGCTGTCTTTTATCCCTCTGCTCTTTGAACCGTGAAAAAGTGCAAGTGTTTCTCTCTTTTTCTCGCTCTCTTTCTCTCTCTCGCTCTCACACACACACACACACAGACACACACTTGGTAGCACATACACACAGTTAAACACAAACAGGTATTCGTGTACAGACGCCCATACACAGGCCAGACAACAACAAACATAAAAACACAGCAAACAGACAAAACCACACAGACACAAGCCGTAACCAACACCACGCAGACAAACACATGCACATACGCACACACATCACGAAGCTGATGTCATAATGGTACTTCAGGGACCCTGGTGACAATGGTGATCCACGACCTAAGAGACCCCACCTCCTCACCCCCACTCCCCCACAGTGCTCTAATCAGCAGCCAGTCTTATCACAATGTTATTTTGGCCAAGACAAACACTCGCTGCTTTTTTATTGCTTTGTTTTCACAGGTCATTAGGGGGAAGAAAAGTATTGATTACTTTGCCAGATTTTTTTTTTAATCCTGCTACACAGACATACATGTCTCCAATGGCCTTCACTAGAGGGCTACGAGCAGTGTGTGTGTGTGTGTGTGTGTGTGTGTGTGCGCGTGTGCGTGTGTGCACGTGCGAGTGTGTGTACGTGTGCGTGTGTGTGGGGGTGGTGGGGTGTTGGTGTTCTTGTAGCAAAGCCAGGACATAGACAACACTTGCCTCTCTGGGGTGTTTATACAAGTCACGGTCTTCCTGTGAGGGATGGGCACTGGACCCAAAAGGAAGTTCTAGAGCCTGCTAAAGCTCAGAAAGTAAGTGCAAAGGCTGGGAGGGTCACGTGCTCAAGCTTGCTCTTCCTCAGTCCTGACCATCGTATGCCCCCCCCATCCTATTCCGAGGAAGCCAAGCAGTCCCTAGGTTTACACAAGAGCCACACATGAAAGGGGAGCACTTGTGCGGTCGCTTGTCAGAGTCTGGAACTTTGCGTCAGGTCCACAGAGTCATGGACTATGAGGACGCACCCAAACAATCTTACACAGGAAGTTGATGTTCAGTCCAATGTGTACACGCTTCCCTTACTAAATCAAAACTTGGAAAGAGTGTGTGACAAAAACATGCAAGATAAATTAAACAAAAATACACAAAATTAATTGAGCAGATAGAGGAATTGTCATTTTAAATTTCAGGCATAGAGGACTCACACTGTGATGACATAAAACAAGCCATGCAGCCTGTGTGCTCTGAGTGTTGTCCAGGCAACATGTGGGTTCTGGGAGTGTTGTCCCGGCAGCGTGTGGGTTCTGGGAGTGTTGTCCCGGCAGCGTGTGGGTTCTGGGAGTGTTGTCCGGGCATCTTGTATGTTCTGCTAGCGTAGAGTGTGGAGAGCGCAACTCTTTATGTTTCATTCTGAATCTCCCAGTTTTTCTGGGTGGTACCAACTGCTAGAGGGCACGGCCGCCCACTCCAGGTCCTGCTGGCCCGCTCTTTCTGTGGCCCGAGGGGGGTGGTGCAGCAGCTCTGCAGCTCGCTAATTAGCAGAAGAGGTGTAGCGTGTGCCTGTCTGGAGTGAAAGCTGGCCAAGTATGCTCTTTAATGACTCCCAAAGACAGAGAGGGGAGACAAAAAGAAAAGACTACCCCAACCTCGGGTCTCCTCGTGCTACAGTAAGAGCAGGAGTAGCACCAAAACCACAGGGAAGATGATTCTGCACTGACTGACCCAGAACCCAACTCAAGACCCACATTCCTTTAAAGCTAGACTAGCAAGGATAGCCAGATACAAGTGCCCTACAAGGACAGAGATTTTACTGAAGTTTAGAAGTTAAAGGTCACTAGATGCCCCCCAATTGCTTTGTTTAGTTGCACCAGTGACTCTGTCTTTTAAAGCCTCATTTTATCTTCTGAACTCCGAGAAAACGTAGATGCAAGGCTCTGCCAGCAATCGGAAAACACTGACATCCAAGTGCCCACACGAGCCGGCACCCCATTGCTAGAGCTGTTGGTACAAGGGCTGCCAAAGCCATCAGTTGGGGCACAACCGCAGATGCAAGCACCCCTCACGCCAGAAGTTGAACATGCAACACACATGTGCAACAGAATCAGTTGGGGCATCTGCCCGTGGGGCATCTGTCTGGAGAGTAAGCTATCTGCTCAGGTCTGGAGACCTCCACCATACTGCAGCGGTGTGAAACAAGAGAAGGAAGTTCTGTACTGTTAAACCTCACTGTGACTGACTTCTGCTTGAATTCCTTCAACCCCAACCTCCTGAAGTGGGCACTATGGCACATGTAACTTCTAAGAACTGGTCATTAAAATGTAACAGAACTGATTTTCCACCACAAGTCTGTGGTTTATATTCCAGTAATGTCTACACCCCACCTGTCATTGCAACAACTAGACAGGGAGCTCACAGTTGTTGTTCCAGTCAGTTCCAGTTCCTTGTTTAACGTCTCACAGCCTCCACCACAAGATGTAATGTAATGCAATGTAGTGTACTGTAATGTAACATAATGTAGTATTCCGCAGAGTGCCAGAGCATCAGACACCAGCACTACAGCAGCTCAGGCTAGTCAGTTCAGGTGTTAAGTGGCTCCTGCAGTGTAAGTGTTACCTTCATCACCAGAAAGCTGCAGGTGCGGGGCCTAGGAGGAGTCCCGCCCTTATGCTCCCGACCGAAGCGCTTACAACTTCTTCTGTAATATAACCAGATGGACTGATATAAAGGTGTCAACAGAGGTGTTAACAAAACCCTGGTAGGTAAGACATATCTACTAGGAATGACAACTGGTAGAAAAGATAAAAGATTCTGCAGGAGGTCTGCACCACTAGCAACTTAGGTATTCACAGTAGTGTGGTAACAGCCAGAAGAATGAGCAACGGTCCTATCGGATGGTCACCATCAGAATAGAGGACTAACAAAGTTCACAAAGTCCAAGTCGGCACACCCACCTTCAACACATTAGCAACCGCTGGCATTCCCATGACTCTCGGCTGTACGGGAAGCTACACTTCAAAGTGTGTGAAAACAGAGAGCCCAGGGCAAGAGGGGGTGTGCCGTGACGCATGTCATTTTGACAGTCTTCACCTGTGCAGCACACTGCCGTAAAGGCAAATGGAAACCCCCACACACACAACACCAGAATCACCAGGAATTTATGCAAATGTCCCCCGGGGTGGGTGGGGGGGCAGCTGCAGCACTGTTCGGCAAAAAGTGCAGGAAGTGAGCGCTCAAAAAATGAGCCGGATGAAATCAAACGCTTGCGAAGACGACGCCACGTCCGCGGCCTGACGGCTCGAGACACGTCTGACAAGGAGGACGTGATTTATTGATCATGCAAAGCTTACATCAGCAGAAGTGTCAGGGATTTAAAAAATAATAATAATTAGAGTTTACGAGCAATGCTGAGGTGGATGGCATCGACCCAGGCAGACGCCAAAGACAGACAGAATACAGAAAACTGCCGTCTCAAGGACAGTCTTGTTCCTGAAATGCTAATTGTGTATGTTTGTCATGTTATACTCCGTGTTACACCTTTAACTAAATAACACGTGAGGATAAGAAGAAATTAACAGGAATTCAGAGGACGCTTCAAAAACAAAAATTGGGAACATCAAATATATTAAAACGTTTTAAATTCTACATTATTAAAAGCAACAAACAGAAGTCACTGAATGTTAAAACATTCACAATGACAACAAATATCAAATATATCCAAATACATCCATCATCTACAAACCTTAATACAGTACTTGATATGTACTGTATTACCTTGGTAGTATAACCCTAGTATACTACCTGAGGCAATGGAGGGGTAAAGTTAGCTTTCCTCTGAAGTCTAAATGGTTTTGAGGCTTACCTGGGATCCAGTATACTTCATACTTTGGTAGTATATGCCTGACTACTGAACTCTTATGCATGTTTAAGGGAAAGAGTGAGTTTGTTGCCTCTACTGCCTCTAATACCTTGCAAAGACAAAACGTTCAAATAACATGAGCTAAATGTTAGCTTTCACAGCATAATAGCAAACACCGCATTACCCACAGGACTCAAATAAACACTAACACTAAATTCATACTGCCAGATTTGCTGTGATGTTTACCACTCCAGATTACTACTAGAAGAGGACAGCACTTCTCCTCTTGCACTAATAAAGATTTCAAAAAATATTTCAAGCAACAAAAGAAATAGATTATGTTTCATGGAAATACATAGCATAACAATAATATACAAGGGAATACATTTCTCTAGCATGCTTGCCAGGAATCTTGTCACTGTCCATTCAGTAGAGGATGTGCATAACAGATGCGTGGAACAGAGAACATTCTCCTCATCAGTGAGGTTCTCTGACCCTCCCTCAGTGCATGTGCCAGGCAGGTAAGTACCGGCAGTGGCGGGGAACCAGGCCCTATGACTTCTTCACCTGTCTTTGTGAACTGGGTGATTTCTCCTGATTGCCCTTTATCTCATAACACTCCCTTTTTAACTGTTTATGGCACTACCTCATACATAATTGACTGGCCTTTACACACTCAGCGAGAAGATAATGCACTACAATGGCCGCCAATTCCAAAATGAAAGAGCGCACTTAAACCCCATGTATTAGGTTAGTAACACAGAGTCTGGCTAAACTGTGAAAAGGAAATGGGGTCTCCGTCTGTGTGTGTGTGTGTGTGTGTGTGTGTGTGTGTGTGTGTGTGTGTGTGTGTGTGTGTGTGTGTGTGTGTAGTCTCACACCACTGCAGTGGCATGCCAATACAGGTATCACATTTTGTTGTTTTGTGTGTCCTGTAAGATGGATACCATTACTTTTCTTCTTAAGGAACAAATTTTCATTACGTTTGGCAGTTTATATATATATATATATATATATATACATATATATATATCTGTGTGTGTGCGCATGTGTGTATGTGTGTGTGTGTCTATATTTTATTGTTCAACTACTCAAAAACATCACGACTGCACGATGAGGGAAAATAGAGAGAAATGTCCAGGCTCTACACAGCGAGTTAGGCCCTGTCTGACACTCCCAAGGCAAAGGTGTCATGTGACACTACTCCTAACTTAAACCTGCATTCCTTCACATGGCCCTGTCCATCTTACACATACATGCAGCCTTGTGACTACAGTACAAGTCAGGCTCCTGTCCTGGAGAGCTCCGCTGTCCGTAGCCAAGTTTGGTTTCGTTTAATTTCTCTGCCGAGCGAAAGCTCTGGGGCCTCGGAACAGGCCAGACTGCATGTTGACTCTCCTTGTCTGCCTGTCCACAATGATCTCCAGCACTCACTTTCTGCTGTTGCCGTTGTTATTCTTGTTGTTTTTTGGACCTCTGGGCGCCTGTGGGGAGCCGGGACCAGGGGGGAATAGTTGTCTTATTCGCACCAAGGTCAGGCCGATCAGCATGACGGTTCCTGCCTTGGTACAAGCAGGGATCGATACTTTCTCGGACAGCGGCTGTGGCCTTTGTGCAGGGCAAAGAGGGCAGCTTGCTTCCAGCTCTTCGGAGAGCCTCGTCTCCTCTCATCAGATACAGTCTTCAGCTCCTTCTCTTCTCTCCCTCTGTTTCTCTGTCTTTCCGAGGTGTTTGTTCTGCTCTTGTTTTCCAGCTCACAGGTGATACTCTGCTGCATAAGTGTGTACACTTTTCGGTTTGGTTTGGTTATGAGCTTTGCATCACGTTTTAAAACTCTGCATGTCATTGTCTTTGTGTGTGTGACTAGTGTGTGTGTGTCTACTGTGTGCATGTGCATCTGTGTAAACCCCCCCTCCAATGCCCCCAACTGCCACATCACCCCTATTTAACAAGAGGGACAACAAGAACGGGCCCTGTGAGGGCCCTGAGAACACATGGTGTTGAGCAAAAATGTAGTAATTACAGGGCAAAAGAAACACATTAAGATGCCCTGCCGCAGAACAAGAGACGAAGACAGAAGAGTCCCAGGCCCCATTTCTGAGGTTCAACATACACCTTCTCCTAACCACGCTGTTTTACCCCTGGCAACATTGGCGACTTTTGCCTCATTAAAGCTGGAAACGTCAAACCCTTTCAAGCATTTGATGCGCCTGCTCCACATTCACCCCCGCACTCTGGCTCAAAAGCCAGTTGCCAGCTAAGACTCCAATGTCGTGGTCCAAATGACAGTTTGGTTTCCATACTGGGGGGAAGACACGTGCTTATTCACATGTGAATTAGTCTCTCAGGGTTTTCCTAAAGGAAATTGGTGTCTTCATTTTAATTTCTCTTAAACTGTTAGCAGTTAAAAAGCTATGTAATAAAACAGCTACTTAATGAACTGGATATCGAACCAATTGGAAAGAAGTCTAATTCACCCAAGTAAACAGAAAACAGGAAAGGAAGATTTCTGCTTGCTAGCAGTAACATGTCTGCTTGAGGGACATGTCACACTAGTATATCCACTCCCTTTCTAAGTGTGTCATGCTACAAAGGTCATTGTACACTTTCTATTGCTGCAGTGTAGGAACAAAGCCAGCGTAAGTGTAGTAACATTGACGTGTTTGCAAGGGTGGCTCAGCTGCAGGCCTGACGAACAGCCACTTCACACTGAGTGTAGCATGGATGAAACGTGAAAACAGAGTGTTAACACTGTGGGACAGCCATCTCAGTATGGCGCAGGGGTGATTCAGCAACAAAGCCACCTTAAAAGTGTGTGTTTGGTTTAAAGGGTCAAGTACAAAGTAAAAAAGTCCAACAGACACCAAGAGCCACACACACGTCCCCAACAGGAAAGGGCAACATGTACACTCTGGGGTTGACTATAGTAGCCTTGGGGGATGTGACTTTGAAGTCAACTTCTTTTCATTGCAGCCGTACACTGTTTGTGGTGGCAAGCCTTGCTCTCTTTGATTTCAAACCTGCTGTATGTAGTAGACTACAGAGGCAGGAGGCACATCCGAAAAAACCGAAACGGAAAACAAACAAACAAACAAACCTCTTGGGTCCAACTACTTTGAGACCAAAAGCTTCACAGTGTGTGTGTGTGTGTGTGTGTGTGTGTGTGTGTGTGTGTGTGTGTGTGTGTGTGAAAGTGATTATAACTCCTCAGAAAAACACGCCATAGGAGTGCTGGTGAGACAAAATTACACATCTGTTTGGGCTAAAACCTGTTTGCATTGGCTCAGGGTACAGCTGGTGCTTAAAAAGTCCAAGATGGCTTTAATGTAATGTTATGCTGACAGCAAAGTTTACTCCAAGTGCGGCACAAAAAAAAAACTGCTTGATGAACACATACCATGAACTTCTTTCTTCAAAAAAATTAATTAAATATTACATCTTTCATCCAAGCCTGGCCTTTCTTGCTTAATGGCATGTATTTAGTTTCAGGCCATCAGTCAGCTGGTAACAGTCCCCTGGCTTTTACAAGCACGTCATCTGGCTCCCCATTGGACAAATACAGTACAGCCCTCCCCCTGTGTCTCCATCTGTTTTCACAATGGTTGGTTTTTTGCATGAATTAGAAGAGGAAACCATTGATTTTCCCTTAGCTTATCTCTACAGCTCGGCCCTCAGACACCCTGAGAGTTCCATCAATATGCTTCAGAATGCTGGCAAAATAAGGTCAAGATTGTAGGTCAGAGATGAATTTCTCAGTCTTAATAATCCCAGGGAAAGTTATACTTTTTTTCTTTTTCTATTTTGCTGTGGAGGAATCGGGGAGAGGATGGCAGAGGTACCACAACTGCTCCCAGTAAAGTCAGCTTTACTACAGGGGCACGGCTTTAAAAATATTTGGATTTTTAAATAATTTCTACAGCCGACTCTGTTACTGGAGGAATCCAGATTAATAACCTTGTCTAAGTGTATGAGACCATGTCCTAGGGCATTAGGATATTAGCCGCCCTTCTCACTGCCAGACAATCGATGACAGACACAAAGAGGTCTTGCTAAAATGGAACGGAACACACGCGTCGCCTGTGAGAGGGTGGAAAATATCAGACACGCGACACCAACAAATGAAGGGACACGTGGGACAAAAATCAATATGGCTAATCCCCAGCTGTGCGTTCCACCGTATGGAATGTAACTGGCTCAGATTCATCTCTGCTTAATCTAATCCACTCTGCTCTCCTTCTTCAGGAGCAAGCACAAGCCCATTCCTCCCATGTTCCAGGTCCAAGCAATGAGGATCTGAACAGCATTAAGGGGGCAGAGTTTGGGTCTAGGTCTCCACGTCTTTGCTGGAGAAGCCCTGAGAAATGGGAAGGGGGTTACAAACAGGGCACACCTGTTGTCACTGGCAGTGGCCCCATCGTAGCCTCATCCTGCTCAAGGCCATCCAGCCAGCGTGTGCAAACTTGCCATCCCCCAACTAGTCACGTCCCAACAAAATAAACTGCATTGGGGGGGGGGCAGACAAAACCCATCGCCATCATCTGTTTTCAGTCTCTTGCACATGCTTGAAATTTATTGCTTCGGTCTGGTATTTCATGGCAGTTTTACCCAGCGATTTGTTTGCCTATACCAACTGCAGTGGTAGCACCGGCATATTGCACATAGAGCACTGCACAACAGTGATGTGTTCACACAGACTGGTCGGCCCACTTACTGCCCCAAGGACAACACAGGAACGCCATTCCAACAAGTGCTCTGTTAGAACACAAACAGGAACTCAACCCTGTATCCCGCAGTATACTGTGTGTCAATGCTGTGCGCATATGGACACTAAATCAAGTGCAGCTAGTCTGTCATTAACCTCTATGTGACACATCACAGCGACACAAAAAATTCTACATCCAAAAACATGCGTTCTACCGCTTTACCTCTGTCTTTTTGTAGTTTTTTTTCTGTTTTTCTAATAAAAAACTGTTTGGTAAAAAATGTAGCAAGTGTTATGCCTAATTAACTGAAAAGCACCACACCACCAGATTAGCAACCAAAACCTTTATGCTAACCCCAGAAAATTATCTTTGAACAGAGAGCCCAGGGCAAATTAGCCATTTCTCAGAGGGTGGATGTCCACTGCAAGATAGCATCTACCCAACACAGTGAGGTACTATGTTCCTTTGGAGGAGGCCAGGGTGTGCCTCAGGGCCTTCTCACAGGATCTTCTCACATTCCAGGCCAAAAGGCAACACAAAGGGATGGGGTCTTCAGACTGCTCCCCTGTGGGGCAGAGCAAGCGCAAGGCTTCCTGACAGACTGCTTGCATTCAGCATGTATAATCCTAAAAAGTGTCAGTCCACAGCTGCTGGGCAGGCAAAAAATATGGCCAAGGCACCTCCCAGCATTCTTTGGATATCCCTGCTGTGCACAAACAACATGGGACGGAAGGCGCACTCTGCGACTCTTCTTCAGCATTGCTGATTTTATTACATATACATTCACACGCCAAACACAAAAGAAAAAAAAAACCCACATTATGCACACATGCACTTGGACTGTCTTCACCCATGTTGCTTTAAGATTCATGTCACGTGACGGGGAAACGGCACATCTATTATAACTGTATCAGACCTGCTTACTGTTGAGGGTGTGAATAGTCAACAGTTCCTGTTAATAACAAAGTTGCAGGCCTCCCATCACAGGTTGCCAGATATTTTGGTCATACAGTACATAACAGCTGGGGGGTGGGGTGGG